>CM040427.1:90434278-90538520 GCA_022702705.1 Papilionanthe hookeriana x Papilionanthe teres | reverse complement strand
TACAAGTTACGTATTGCTAAAAAATTCAATTTTGGTCAAAATAGTCAATTTTTTTACCAATGACCAATTATTGACCCAGTAAGTCAATCTCTGACCAAAAAGTCAACTTTGGTCAAAATGGTAAATCCTTGACCCAATGACCAACCCATTGACCCCAGTAGGTCAAATTTTGACCAAAATGTCAAATATGATCAAAATGGTCAATCTTTGACCCAATAACCCAATAGGTCACTTTTTTACCAAAAAGTCAATTTTGGTAAAAATATTAAATTTTTGAAATAATAACCAACTCATTGACCCAATAGGTCAACTTTTGACCAAAAAGTCAATTTTTATCAAAATTGACAATTTTTAACCTAATGACAACACAATTGACAAAATAGGTCAACTTTTGACCAAAAAGTCAACTTTGGTCAAAATAGTCAATTTCTAACCCAATGACCAACCCATTGACCCAATAGGTCAACTTTTGACCAAAAATTAAATTTTTGTCAAAATAGTCAATCTTTGACCAAATGACCAATTATTGACCCAATAGGTCAGTCTCAGAATAGAAAGTCAACTTTGGCCAAAATGGTCAATCCTTGACGCGATGACCGACACATTGACCTAATAAGTTAACTTTTTGTCCAAAAAGTCAACTTTGGTTAGAAAGGTCAAATATTGACCCAATGACTAACCCATTGACCCAATAGGCCAACTTTTTGACCAAAAAGTCAATTTTGGTCAAAATAGTCAATTTTTGGCCTAATCACTACCCATTGACCAATGGGTCAACTTTTGACCAAAATGTCAATTTTTGTCAAAATGGTCAATCTTTGACACAATGACATACCCACTGAACAAATAGGTCAACTTTTGAAAAAAAAGTAAATATTTGTCAAAATGGTCAATTTTTAACCTAACAACCACTCCATTGACCCAATAGGTCAACTTTCGACCAAAAAGTCAACTCTAGTTAAAATGGACAATTTTTGGCCCAATAACCAACCCATTGACCCAATATATCAACTTTTGACCAAAAAAAGTTAACTTTTGTCAAAATCGTCAATCATTGACCAAATGACCAACCCATTGACTAATAGGATAACTTTTGACCAAAAAGGCAATTTTGGTCATAATAGTTAATTTTTGACCTAATGACCATCCCATTGACCAAATTGATGAACTTTTGACCAAAAAGTCAACTTTGGTCAAAATGGTTAATTTCTGACCAATGACCAAAAAGTCAACTTTGGTCAAAATGGTCATTCTTTGACCCAATAACCAACTCATTGACCCAATATGTTATCTTTTGACCAAAAAATCAACTTTGATCAAAATGGTCAATCCTTGACCCTATAGGTCAACTTTTGACCAAAAAGTCAATTTTGTTCAAAATAGTTAATATTTTACCTAATGAACTCCCCATTGACCCGATATATCAACTTTTGACAAAAAAGCCAAGTTTGGTCAAAATTGTCAATTTTTGACACAATGAACAAACAATTGACCCAATAGGACAACTTTTGACAAAAATTCAACTTTAGTCAAAATCGTTAATTTCTTACATAATGACCACCCAATTGACCCAATTGGTCAACTTTTGACCAAAAATTAAATTTTGGTCAAAATAATCAATTTTTGTCTGATTGACCAATTATTGACCCAATAAGTCAATCTATAACCAAAAAGTCAACTTTGGTGGAAATTGTCAATCTTTTACTAAATGACCAACCCATTGACCCAATATGCCATCTTTTGACCAAAAAATCAACTTTGGTAAAAATGGTCAGTCCTTGATCAAATGAACAACCCATTGACCCAATAGGTCAACTTTTGACCCAAGAGTTAATTTTGATCAAAATTGTCAATTTTTTGACCTAATGACAACCGCACTAACCCAGGTTGTCAACTTTTGACTAAAAAGTCAAGTTTGGATAAAATGGTTAATTTCTGAACCAATGACCAACTCATTAACCCAATAAGACAACGTT
Organism: Papilionanthe hookeriana x Papilionanthe teres; assembly: GCA_022702705.1. NCBI lineage: Eukaryota > Viridiplantae > Streptophyta > Magnoliopsida > Asparagales > Orchidaceae > Papilionanthe > Papilionanthe hookeriana x Papilionanthe teres. Next base: position 90,536,544 of record CM040427.1, on the reverse strand, counting down.
TGACCAAACAAAAATCTTTGGTCAAAATGGTCATTCCTTGACCCAATGACCAATCCATAGACCCAATAGTGATACTTTTGACCAAAATAGTCAACTTTTGACATAATGACCAATTATTGACCCAATAAGTCAAAGTCTGACCAAAAAGTAAACTTTGGTCAAAATGGTCAAACCTTGACCAAATGACCAGCCCATTGACCCAATAGGTCAATTTTGACCAAAAAGTCAATTTTGGTTAAAATATTCAATTTTTGACCTAATGACCACTCATTGACCCAATGGGTCAACTTTTGACCAAAATGTCAATTTTGGTCAAAATGGTCAATTCTCGACCCAATAACCATACCCATCGAGCCAATTGATCAACTTTTAACAAAAAGTCAATTTTGGTCAAAATAACCAATTTTTAACTTAACAACCATCCCAATCGACCCAATAAGTCAACTTTCAACCAAAAAGTCAACTTTAATCAAAATGGTCAATTTCTCGACCTAATAACCAACCCATCAATCTAATCAGTCAACTTTTCACCAAAAAGTCAGACTTTGTCAAAATCGTCAATCATCGACCCAATGACCAACCCATTAACTCAATAGGTCAACTTTCGACCAAAAAGTCAATTTTGGTCAAAATACGTCAATTTTCAATTGATCACCAATTATCGACCTAATAAGTCAATCTCTGACAAAAAAGTCAACTTTGGTAAAAATGGTTAATCTATGACCCAATGACAAACAAATTGACGCATTATGTCAACTTTTGATCAAAAAGTCAATTTTAGTCAAAATAGTCATTTTGGCCTAATGACCACCCATTGACCCAATTGGTCAATTTTCGACCAAAAAGTCAACTTTGATCAAAATGATCAATTTTCGACCCAATGACTAACCCATCGACCCAATAGTCAACTTTCGACCAAAAAGTCAACTTTCGTCAAAATGGTCATTTTTTGACCCCATGACCAACCCATTGACCCAGGAGGTCAACTTTTGACCAAATAGTCATCTTTGGTCAAAATGGTCATTTTTGACCCAATTACCAACTCATTGACCTTATAAGTCAAATTTTGACCAAAAAGTCAACTCTAGTCAAAATGGTCAATCCTTGACCCAATGAACAACCCTTTGACCTAATAAGTTAACTTTTGACCAAAAAGTCAATTTTGGTCAAAATACTCAATTTTTTATCTAATGACCACCCCATTGATCAAAAGGTCAACTTTTGACCAAAAAGTCAACTTTGGTAAAAATGGTCAATTTTTGACCCAATGACCAACCCATTAACCAATAGGTCAACTTTTAAACAAAAAGTTAATTTTGGTCAAAATAGTCAATTTTTGACCTAATGACCAATTATTGAACAAATAAGTTAATCTCTTACCATAAAGTCAACTTTGGTCATAATGGTCAATTTTTGACCTAATGATCAATTCATCGATCAAATAGGTCAACTTTCGACTTAAATAATCAACTTTAGTGAATATGGTCAATCCTTGACCAAATGACCAACTCATCGACTCTAATAGGTTCAACTCAAAAAGTCAACTTTGGGCAAACTGGTCAACTTTGGGCAAAATGGTCAATCCTTGACCCAATAGGTCAACTTTTGACAAAAAAGTCAATTTTGGTCAAAATAGACAATTTTTGATCTAATGACCACCCAATTGACCACTAGGTGAACTTTTGACCAAAGAGATGATTTGGTCAAAATGGTCAACTTCTCACCCAATGATTAACCCATTAACCAAATAGGTCAACTTTTGATCAAAAAGTCAACTCTGGCCAAAATGGACAATCCTTGACCCAATAACCAACCCATTGACCCAAAAAGTCAACTTTTAACCAAAAAGTTAATTTTGGTTAAAATGGTCAATTCATGACCTAATGACCAACCGATTAACCTCATAGGTCAACTTTCGACTCAAAAGATAAGCTTCGTCAAAATGGTTAATTTCTGACCTAATGACCAATCCATCGACTAATAGGTCAACTTTCGACCAAAATAGTTTAATTTTTAAAATAATGACCAATTATCGATCTAATAAGTCAATCTCTAACGAAAGTCGCTAATCAAAATGTCAACTTTCGACCAAAAAGTCGAACTTTAGTTAAACTAGTGAATTCTTAACACAATGACCAACCTGTTGACACAATAGGTTAACTTTTGACCAAAATGTCATTTGTGGTCAATATAGTTAATTTTTTGACCTAATGACCACCTCATTGACTCATAAGGTCAACTTTTGACCGAAAAGTAAACTTTGGTCAAAATGGTCAAATTCTGACCCAATGACCACCCCATTGAGCAAATGGGTCAACTTTTGGCCAAAAGCTCAATTTTATTCAAATAGTCAAATTTTTACCTAATGACCAATTATTGACCCAATAAATAATTCTCTTACTAACCAGCCAACTTCGGTCAAAATTGTTAATCCTTGACACAATGACCGACCCATTGACCCAATAGGTAAACTTTTGAATAAAAAGTCAATTTTGGTCAAAATAGTCAATTTTTGACCTAATGACCAATTATTGACCCAAAAAGTCAATCTCTGACCAAAAAGTCAACTTCGGTCGTAATGGTCAATCCTTGACCCAACGACCAACCCATTGACCCAATAAGTCAACTTTTTACCAAAAAGTCAACTTTGGTCAAAATGGTAAATCCTTGACCCAAAGACATCCCACTGACCCAATAGATCAACTTTTGACCAAAAAGTCAATTTTGGTCAAAATAGCCAATTTTTGTCAAAATAGTCAATTTTTGTCAAAATAGTCAATTTTTGACTTCATGACCAATTATTAACCCAATAGGTCAACTTTTGTGTTAAATGTCAACTTTGGTGAAGATGGACAATCCTTGACCCAACAACCAACCCATTGACCCAATAAGTTAACTTTTGACCAAAAAGTCAACTTTTGTTAAAATGGTTAATTTCTGACCATTAAACCAATAGGTCAAATTTTTACCAAAAGTTCAACTTTTGTCAAAATGATCAATCCTTGACCCAATGACCAAACTGTTGACCCAATAGGTCAACTTTTGACCAAAAGTCTATTTTGGTCAAAAAAGTTAATTTTTCACCTAATGACCAATTATTGACCGAATAAGTCAATCTGTGACCAAAAAGTCAACTTTGGTCAAAATCGTCAATCACCAACCCATTGACCCAATTGGTCAACTTTTGACTAAAAAATCAACTTTGGCCAAAATTGTCAATCCTTGACCCAATGACCAACCCATTACCTAATATGTCAACTTTTAACCAAAAAGTCAATTTTGGTCAAAATAGTCAATTTTCGACTTAATGACCAGCCCGTTGACCCAATAGGTCAACTTTTGACCAAAAAATCAACTGTGGTTAAAATGGTCAATTTTTGACACAATGACCACCCATTAACACAATGTGTCAACTTTTGACAAAAAATTAAATTTTGATCAAAATAGTCAATTTTTGACCTAATGACCAATTATTGACCAAATAAGTCAATCTATGACCATAAAGTCAACTTTGGTCAAGATGGTCAATCCTTGACACAATGATTAACCCGTTGATCCGACAGTCAACTTTCGACCAAAAAGTCAACTTCGGTCAAAATAATCAATTTTCGACCTAATGACCACCTATTGACTCAATAGATCAACTTTTGACTAAAAAGTCAACTTTGGTCAAAATGGTTAATTTGTGGCCCAATGTCCAACCCACTAACCCAATACGTCAACTTTTGACCAAAAAGTCAACAATGCTCAAAATGATTAATTCTTGACCCAACGGCCAACTCATTGACCAATAGGTAAACTTTTGAACAAAAAGTTAATTTTGGTCAAAATAATTAATTTTTGATCTAATGACCAATTATTGACCCAATAAGTCAATCTCTGACCAAAAAGTCAACTTTGGTCATAATGGTCAATCCTTGACCCAACGACCAACCCATTGACCACATAGGTCAACTTTTGACAAAAAAGTCAACTTTGGTCAAAATGGTAAATCCTTGACCCAACGACATCCCGCTGACCTAATAGATCAACTTTTGACCAAAAAGTCAATTTTGGTCAAAATAGTCAATTTTTGACCTAATGACCAATTTTTGACTGAATAAGTCAATCTGTGACCAAAAAGTCAACTTTTGTCAAAAAGGTCATCCCTTGACCCAAATACCAACCCATTGAGCCAATTGGTCAACTTTTGACCAGAAAAACAACTTTAGTCACAATGGTCAATCCTTGACCCAACAACCAGCCCATTGACCCATTAGGTCAACTTTTGAGCAAAAAGTCAACTTTGGTCAAAAAGCCAAATCCTTTACCCAATGAGATCTTACTGACCCGAGATATCAACTTTTAACCTAATGACCAGTTATTTACCCAATAAGTCAACTTTTGACCTAAGTGTCAACATTGGTGAAAATGGTCAATCTTTGACCCAATGACCAACCCATTGACCAGATAGGTTAACGTTTGACCAAAAGGTTAACTTTGGCTAAAATCGTCAATTTCAGACCAATGACCAACCCACAGACCGAATTGGTCAATTTTTTACCAAAAAGTCAACTTTTGTCAAAATGATCAATCCTTGACCCAATGACCAACATATTAAACTAATAGGTCAACTTTTGGCAAAAAAGTTAATTTTGGTCAAATAGTCAATTTTTCACCTAATGACCAATTATTGACTGAATAAATCAATCTGTGACCAAAAATTCAACTTTGGTCAAAATGGTCAATCCTTAACCCAAATACGAACCCATTGACCCAGTTGGTCAAATATTTACCAAAAAGTCAACTTTTGACCAAAATGTCAACTTTAGTCAAAAAGGTAAATCCTTGACCCAATGATATCTCACTGACCCAATAGATCAACTTATGATCTAATGACCACCCATTGACCTAATAGCTCAACTTATGACTAAAAAGTCAACTTTGGTCAAACTGGTCAATTTGTAACCCAATGACCAACCCATTGACCCAATAAATCAACTTTTGACCAAAAAGTCAACTATGGTCAAAATGGTCAATTTTTTACCCAATGATCAACTCATTCATCCAATAGGTCAACTTTTGAAAAAAAAAGCCAATTTTGGTCAAAATTGTCAATTTTTGACCTAATGACAAATTATTGAACCAATAAGTTAATATCTTACAAAAAAATCAACTTTGGTCATAATGGTCAATCCTTGACCCAACGACCATCCCATTAACCAATAGGTCAACTTTTGACCAAAAAGTCAACTTTAGTCAAAAAGGTAAATCCTTGACACAATGACATCCCACTAACCTAATAGATCAACTTTTGACCAAAAAGTCAATTTTGGTCAAAATAGTCAATTTTGGTCAAAATAGTAAATTTTTGATCTAATAACCAATTATTAACCCAATATGTCAACTTGTGATTTAAATGTCAATTTTGGTGAAAATGATCAATCCTTGACACAATGACCAACCCATTGACTCAATAGGTTAACTTTTGACCAAAAAGTCAACTTTAGCCAAAATGGTCAATTTCTGACCCAATGACCAACCCATTGACCCAATAGGTGAAATTTTTACCAAAAAGTCAACTTTTGTCAAAATAATCCATCCTTGACCCAATGACTAACCTATTGACCCATTAGGTCAACTTTTGACCAAAAAGTCAATTTTGGTCAAAATAGTCAATCTTTTACTTAATGACCAATTATTGACCGAATAAGTCAATCTGTGACCAAAATTCAACTTTAGTCAAAATGGTCAATCTTTAACCCAATGACCAACCCATTGACCCAATTGGTCAAGTTTTCACCAAAAAATTAATTTTGGTCAAAATTGTCAATCCTTGACCCAAAGACCAACCCATTAACCCAATAGGTCAACTTCTGACAAAAAAGTCAATTTTGGTCAAAATAGTTAATTTTTGACTTAATGACCACCCAATTGACCCAATAGGTCAACTTTTACCCAAAAAGTCAACTCTGGTTAAAATGGTCAATTTTTGACACAATGACCACCCCATTAACCCAATGGGTTAACTTTTGGTCAAAATAATCAATTTTCGACCTAATGACCAATTACTGACCCAATAAGTCAATCTCTAACCAAAAAGACAACTTTGGCATGATGGTCAATCCTTGACCCAACTACTAAACCATTGACCCAATAGATCAACTTTTGACCAATAAGTCAACTTCGGTAAAAATGGTTGATCCTTGACCCAATGACATCCCTCTGACTCAATAGATCAAATTTTGACCAAAAAGTCAATTTTGGTCAAAATAGTCAATTTTTTACCTAATGACCAATTATTGGCCCAATAGATTAACTTTTGACCTAAATGTCAACTTTGGTGAAAATGGTCAATCGTTGACCCAATGACCAACCAATTGACCTAATAGGTCAACTTTTGACCAAAAATTCAACTTTGGCCAAAATGATCAATCCTTGACCCCATGACCACCTATTGACCCAATAGGTCAACTTTTAACCAAGAAGTCAATTTTGGTCAAAATAATCATTTTTTTCCCTAGTGACCAACTATTGACTAAATAACTAAATGTGTGGTCAAAAAGTTAACTTTGGTCAAAATGGTAAATCCTCGACCCAACGACATCCCACCGACCCAACAGATCAACTTTCGACCGAAAAGTCAATTTTGGTCAAAATAAATCAATTTTCGACCTAATGACCAACTATCGAATCTAACAGATTAACTTTCGACAAAAATGTCAACTTTAGAATATGGTCAATCCTCGCCCAATGATCAAACCATCGATCCAATCGGTTAACTATCGAACAAAAAGACAAGTCTCGTCAAAATGGTCAATCTCTGACCCAATGACCAACCCATTGACCCAATATGTCAAATATTTACCAAAAAGTCAACTTTTGTCAAAATGATCAATCCTTGACCCAATGACCAACATATTCACCCAAAAGGTTAACTTTTGACCAAAAGTCAATTTTGATCAAAATAGTCACTTTTTTACCTAATGACCAATTATTGACCGAATAAGTCAATCTGTGACCAAAAAGTCAGCTTTGGTCAAAATGGTCAATCCTTGACCCAATGACCAACCGATTGACCTAATTGTTCAACTTTTGACGAGCAAATCAATTTTGGTCAAAATTGTCAATTCTTGACCCAATGATCAACCCATTGACCCAATTTATCAACTTTTGACCAAAAAATCAACTTTGGTCAAAATGGTCAATTCTTGACTCAATGACAAACCAATTGACCCAATAGGTTAACTTTTGACCAAAATGTAAATTTTATTCAAAATAGTCAATTTTTCACTTAATGACCACCCTGTTGACCCAATAGGTCATCTTTTGACTAAAAAAGTCAACTCTTGTTAAAATGTTCATTTTCTGACACAATGACCACCCCATTGACCCAATGGGTCAACTTTTCACCTAAAATTTAATTTTGGTTAAAATTGTCAGTTATTGATCTAATGACCAATTATTGACCAAATAAGTCAATCTCTGACAAAAAAGTCAACTTTGGCCAAGATGGTCTATCCTTGACCCAATGACTAACCCATTGACCCGATAGGTCAACTTTTGAAAAAAAAGTCAACTTTGGTCAAAATAATCAATTTTTGACCTAATGACTACCTAATGACTCAATAGGTCAACTTTTGACTAAAACGTTAACTTTAGTCAAAATGGTCATTTTTTGACCCAACGACCAACCCTTTGACTCAATAGGTCAAATTTTTACCAAAAAGTCAACTTTTGTCAAAATGATCAATCCTTGAACAAATGACCAACCTATTGACCCAAGAGGTCAACTTTTGACCAAAATGTCAATTTTGGTCAAAATAGTCAATTTTTGACCTAATGATCAATTATTAACCGAATAAGTCAATTTGCGACCAAAAAGTGAACATCGGTCAAAATAAATAATCATCGACCTAATGACTGCAACTATCGACCTAAGTGGTCAACTTTTCAAAAAATCAACTTTCGTCAAAATTGTCAGGCCTTGACCCAATAGGTGAACTTTTGACCAAAAAAGTCAATTTTGATCAAAATAATCAATTTTTGACTTAATGACCACCCCATTGAACCAATAGGTCAAATTTTAACCAAAAACTCAACACTTGTTAAAATGGTTGAATTCTGACACAATGTCCACCCCATTGACCCAATGGGTCAACTTTTGACCAGAAATTCAATTTTAGTCAAAATAATCAATTTTTTACCTAATGACCAGTTATTGACCAGATAAGTCAATCTCTGACCAAAAACTCAACTTTGGTGAAAACGGTCAATCCTTGACCCAAGGACTAACCCATTGACCCGATAGGTCAACTTTTTACCAAAAAGTCAATTTTGGTCAAAATAGTCAATTTTTGACTTAATGACCACCCCATTGATCCAATTGGTCAACTTTTGACCAAAAAATGAACTCTGGTTAAAATGTTCAATTTTTCACACAATGACTACCCCATTGACCAAATGGGAAAACTTTTGACCAAAAATTCAATTTTGGTCAAAATAGTCAATTTTTGACCTAATGACCAATTATTGACACAATAAGTCAATCTCTGACCAAAAAGCCAACTTTGGTCATAATGGTCAATCCTTGGCCCAACAACAAACACATTGACCCAATAGGTCAAGTTTTGTAAAGAAAGAGAACTTTGGTCAAAATGGTCAATTTGTGACCTAATGACCAGCCCATTGACCCAATAGGTCAACTTTTGACCAAAATGTCTACTATGGTCAAAATGGTCAACTCCTTACCCAATGACCAACTCATTGATCTATTAGATCAATTCTTGAACAAAAAGTCAATTTTGGTCAAAATAGTCAATTTTTGACCTAATGACCAACCATTGACCCAATAAGTCAATCTCTGACCCAAAAGTCAACTTTGGTCAGAGTGGTCAATTCTTGATCCAACGACCAACCCATTGACCCAATAGGTCAACTTTTGACCAAAATTTCAACTTTGGTCAAAATTGTAAATCTTTGACCCAATGACATCCCACTGACCCAATAGATCAACTTTTAACCAAAATGTCAATTTTGGTCAAAATAGTCAATTTTTAACCTAAAGACCAATTATTGACCCAATAGGTCTACTTTTAACCTAAATGTCAACTTTGGTGAAAATGATTAATCCTTGACCCAATGACCAACCCATTGACCCAATAGGTTAACTTTTGACCAAATAGTCAACTTTGGCCAAAATGGTCAATTTCTGACCCAATGACCAACCCATCAACCCAATCGGTCAAATTTTTACAAAAAAGTCAACTTTTGTCAAAATGATCAATCCTTGACCCAATGACCAACCAATTGACCCATTAGGTCAACTTTTGACCAAAAACACAATTTTGGTCAAAATAGACAATTTTTTACCTAATGATTAATTATTGACCGAATAAGTCAATCTGTGACCAAAAAGTCAACTTTGGTCAACATGGTCAATTCTTGACCCAATGACCAACCCATTGACACACTTGGTCAACATTTGACCAAAAAATCAACTCTGGTCAAAATTGTGAATCGTTAACCCAATGACCAACCCATTGAACCAATAGCTCAACTTTTGACAAAAGGTCAATTTTGGTCAAAATAGTCAATTTTTGACTTAATGACCACCCTATTGACCCAACAGGTCAACTTTTGACCAAAAAGTAAACTCTGGTTAAAAAGGTCAATTTCTAACGCAATGACCAACTCTATCAATCTATCGAGTCAACTTTTAACCAAAAATTCAATTTTGGTCAAAATAGCTTAATTTTCGACCTAATGACCAATTATCGACTAAATAAGTCAATCTCCGACCAAAAGTTAACTTCGGTCAAAATGGTCATTCCTCGACACTAATGACTAACCCATCGAACTCGATAGTCAACTTTCGACCAAAAAGTCATTTGGTCAAAAATCAATCATTCGATCTATCAACTCCTATCGACACAATAGTCAAAGTTCGACTAAAAAGTCAACTTCGGTCAAAATGGTCAATCATCGACCCAATGACCAACCCATCGATCCAATCAGTCAACTTTCGACCAAAAAATCAACTTTGGTCACAATTGTCATATTTCAATCCAATGATTAACCTTTCGACCAAACAGTCAACTTTCGACCAAAAAGTCAATTTTGGTCAAAATAACTAATTTTCGACCTAATGACCAATTATTTACCTAATAAGTCAATCTTCGACTAAAAAGCCAACCTTGGTCATAATGGTCAATCCTCGACTCCAACGACCAACCTATCGACCTAATAGTCAATTTTCGACCAAAAAGTCAATTTTGGTCAAAAAAGTCAATTTTCGACCTAACGACCAATTATCGATCCAATAGATCAACTTCGATTCAAATGTCAACTTTGTCAAAATGGTCAATCTTCGACTCAATGACCAACCCATCAATCTCAATAGTTAACTTTTGTCCAAAAAGTCAACTTTGGCCAAAATGGTTAATTTTCGACCTAATGACTAACCAATGACCCAATAGGTCAAATTTTTACCAAAAAGCCAACTTTTGTCAAAAGGATTAATCCTTGACCCAATGACCAACCTATTGAGCCATTAGGTCAACTTTTGACCAAAATTTCAATTTTGGTCAAATTAGTCAATTTTTTTGTAATGAGCAATTATTGACCGAATAAGTCAATCTGCAACCAAAAAGTCAACTTTGGTCAAAATGGTGAATCCTTGAGACAATGACTAACCCATTCACCCAATTAGTCAACTTTCGACTAAAAAGTCAACTTCGTCAAAATGGTCAATTTCCAACCTAATGACCAACCAATCGACCTAATCAGTCAACAATCGACCAAAAATCAACTTTCGGTCAAAATAGTCAATTTTCGAATCTAATGACCAATCCCATTAACCTAATAAGTCAACTTTCGACCAAAAAGTCAATTTTAGTCAAAATAACTAATTTTTTACCTAATGACCAACCTATCGACCTAATAAGTCAACTCTCGACCAAAAAGTCAACTTTAGTCAAAATGATCAATTTGATCATAATGACTCACCCATTAATCCAATAGGTCAACTTTCGACTAAAAAGTCAATTTTAGTCAATGTATCAATTAATTTACACCTAATGACCAACCAGTCAACTAAAGTGTTAACTTTTCGTCAATATGGTCAATCCTTAACCCAATGACCAACCCATCGACTCCAATATGCAATCAAAAAGCTAATTTCGTCAAAATAGTCAATTTCTGACCTAATTGCCACCACATTGACCCAATAAGTCAACTTTTCGACCAAAAAGTCAACTTTGTTAAAATGGTCAATTCTCAATTAATCGACCAACTTATCGATCTATACGTCAACTTTCGACCAAAAATTCAATTTTGGTCAAAATAATCAATTTTTGACCTAATGATCAATTATAGACCTAGTAAGTCAATCTCTGACCAAAAAGTCAGCTTTGGTTAAAATGATCAATCTCGATCTAATGACCAACCCATCGATCCAACAGATCAACTTTTCGATCAAAAAGTCAATCTTTGGCCAAAATGATCAATACTCGACCTAATGACATACCCCATCGACTAATAGTCAACTTTCAACCAAAAAGTCAATTTTGGTCAAAATAGTCAATTTTTAACCTAATGACCAATTATTGACCCAATAGGTCAACTTTTGACCTAACTGTTAACTTTGGTGAAAATGGTCAATCATTAATCTAATGACCAACCCATTGACCCCATAGGTCAACTTTTGAAAAAAAGTCAACTTGGCCAAAATGGTCAATCTTTGACCCAATGACCAACCCATTAACTCAATAGTCAACTTTCGACCTAAAAGTCAATTTTGGTCAAAATAACAAATTTTTACCTAATGACCAATTATCGACCTAAATAAGTCAATTAATAACCAAAAAGTCAACTTTGGTCAAAATTGGTCAAAGCCTTCGACCCAATGACCAACCTATTAACCCAATAGTCAACTTTCGACCAAAAATTCAACTTCGGTCAAAATGATCAATCTCGACATCCAATAACCAACTTATCGACTAATAGTCAACTTTGCCAAAAGTCAACTTACAAATGATCAATTGACTAATGACTCATTTCGACTCAAAATACGTCAACTTTCGACCATAATTGACCAACCCATCGACCAATATAAATCAACTTTTCGACCAAAAAGTCAACTCTCGTTAAAATGGTCAATCTCTCGACACAATGACTAACCCATCGATCCAACAGTCAACATTTAACCAAAAGTTCAATTTTCGGCAATAACAATTTTCGACCTAATGACCAATATCGACTCAATGAAGTACACTTTCGACCAAAAAGTCGACTTCGTCAAAATGATCAATTTTCGATCTAATGACTAACCATCGAATCCAATAGTCAACTTTCGACCATAAAAGTCAACTTCGTCAAAATGGTCAATTTTCGACCTAATGATCACCTAATGACTTCATCAGTTCTTGACTAAAAAGTCAACTTTCGATCAAATGGTCAATTCGTGACCCAATTAACTAATTCATCGATCTAACAGTCAACTTTTCGACCTAAAAGTCAAATTGCGTCAAAATGGTCAATTTTCGACCCAACGACCAACTCGTCGATCTAATAAAGTCAACTTTTAAACAAAGTTAACTTTATCAATAATAATAATTAATTTCACCTAATGACCAATTATTGACCCAATAAATCAATCTCTGACAAAAAATTAACTATTGTCATAACGGTCAATCCTTGACCCAACGACCAGCCCATTAACCCAATAGGTCAACTTTTAACCAAAAAGTCAACTTTAGTCAAAAAGGTAAATCCTTAACCCTATGACATCCCACTAACCCAACAGATCAATTACCAACGACCAATTATTTACCCAATAAGTCAACTTTTAACCTAAAAGTCAACTTTAGTCAAAATGGTCAATCCTCGACCCAATGACAAACCCATTAACCCAATCAGTTAACTATCGATTAAAAGTCAACTTTGGCTAAAATGGTCAATTTCAATTAATGACCAACCCATAATCTAACGATCAAACCTTTACTAAAAATTCAACTTTTTTCACAATGATCAATCCTCAATCTAATTCGTCAAAATACCAAAATGCTAATTGCTCACAAATAAGAATTTTTACCTAACGATCAATTATTAACCGAATAAGCCAATTCTCACCAAAAGGTCATCTATCGTAAAGTGGTCAATCCTCGACCCAATGACCAACCTATCAATCTAATCAGTCACTCCACCAAAAGATCAACTTTGTCAAATATGGTCAATCCTCGACCCAATGACCAACCCATCGACCTAATATATATCAACTTTTCGACCAAAAAGTCAATTTGGTCAAAATGATCAATCTATGACCTAATCGACCAACCCATCAACATGATACCAATACAAGTCAACTTTCACCAAAAAGTCAATTTTGGTCAAAATAATCAATTTTTGACCTAATAACCAATTATCGACTAAATAAGTCAATCTCTCGACCAAAAAGTCAACTTCGGTCAAAATGGTCAATCCTCAACCTAATGACCAACCCATCGAATCTAATAGATCAACATTTGACCAAGAAGTCAACTTTGGTCAAAATAGTCAATTTTTGACCTAATGACCACCCATTGACTTAATAGGTCAACTTTTGACTAAAAGTCAACTTTGGTAAAAATGGTCATATTGTGACCCAATGACCAACACATTGACCCAATAAATTAACTTTTGTCCAAAAAGTAAACTATGGTCAAAATGGTCATTTTTTGACCCAATGACCAACTCATTGATCCAATAGGTTAACTTTTAAACAAAAAGTCAATTTTGGTCAAAATAATCAATTTTTGACCTAATGACCAATTATTGAACCAATAAGTCAATCTCTGAACAAAAAGTCAACTTTGGTCATAATAATCAATTTTTGACCTAATGACCAATTATTGACCTAATAGGTCAACTTTCAATTTCAATGACAACTTTGGTGAAAATGGTCAATCCTTAACAAAATGACCAACTCAGTGATTCAATAGGTTAAATTTTGACCAAAAAGTCAACTTTGGGCAAAATGGCCAATCCTTGACTCAAAGGTCAACTTTTGACAAAAAAAGTCAATTTTGGTCAAAATAATCAATTTTTGACCTAATGACCACCCATTGACACAATATGTCAACTTTTGACCAAAAAGCCATCTTTGGTCAAAATGGTCAATATCTGTCCCAATGACCAACCCATTGACCCAATCTATCAACTTTCGACCAAAAATCAACTTCGCCAAAATGGTCAATCCTCGACCTAGTGACCAACCTATCGACCCAATAAGTCAACTTTTAACCAAAAAGTTAACTTTGGTCAAAATTGTCAATTCATCGACCTAATGACCAACTCGATTAACCTAACAGGTCAACTTTTGACCAAAAAGATAAGTTTAGTCAAAATGGTCAATTTCGAACCCAATGACCAACCCATCGACCCAATAGGTCAACTTTCGACAAAAATACAATATTTTCAAATAATGACCAATTCGACCCAATAAGTTAACTTCGACGAAAAGTTCACTTCGGTCAAATATGTCAACTTTCGACCAAAAAGTGAACTTTAGTTAAAACTAGTCAATTCTCGACCCAATGACCAACGTATCGACTACAATAAGTCAACTTCACCAAAAAGTCAATTTTGGTCAATATAGTTAATCTTCGACCTAATGACTAACCCCATCGACTCATAGGCCAACTTTCGACTAAAAAGTCAATTTTGCTAAAAATGGTCAATCCTCGACCCAATGACCACCCCATCGAGCTAATGAGTCAACTTTCGACCAAAAGATCAATTTTAGCCAAAATAGTCAATTTTTACCTAACGACCAATTATCGACCTAATAAATCAATCTCCGACAAACAAGCTAATTTTGATCAAATGACTAATCTTGACATCAATGATCGAACTTATCGACTCAAAAGGTCTACTTTTAACTAAAAAGTCAACTTTAATCAAAATGGTCAATCTTAACCCAATGGCGACTCATGATCGAATCAACTTTGACCAAAAATTCAATTTTGGTCAAAATAGTCAGTTTTGGACCTAATGACCAATTGTTGACCCAATAGGTCAATCTCTAACAGAAAAGTCAACTTTAGTCAAAATCTTCAATCTTCGACCCAATCGACCAACCCATTCAACTCAATCGGTCAAACTTTTAACCAAAAAGTCAACTTTAGTCAAAATGGCTATCTCGACCTAATGACCAACCCATCGACTCAATAAGTCAACTTTCGACCAAAAAGTCAATTTTGGTCAAAATAGTTAATTTTTAACCTAATGACCACCCCATTGACCCAATAAGTCAACTTTTGACCAAAAATTCAACTTTGGTCAAAATGATCAATTTCTGACCTAATGACCACCCGTTAACCCAATAGTCAACTTTTGACCAAAAATTCAATTTTGGTCAAAATAGTCAATTTTTGACATGATGACCAACAATAAATCCAATAAGTCAATCTCTAACCAAAAAGTAAACTTTTGTCAAAATAGTCAATCCTTAACCCGACGACCAACACATTGACCTAATAGGTCAACTTTTGGCGAAAAAGTCAACTTTGGTCAAAATGGCCAATCTTCGACCCAATAACCAACTCATCGACCCGACAGTCAACTTTCGACCAAAAAGTCAATTTTGGTCAAAATAATTAATTTTCGACCTAATGACCAACCTATCGAACCAAAGTAGGTCAACTTTCGACCAAAAAGTTAACTTCGGTCAAAATGGTCAATTCTGCGACCTAATCAGTCAACTTTAGTTTAAAAAGTCAACTTTGGCGAAATGGATCAATCTTCGACGAATGATCAACTAATCGACCTAATAGGTCAACTTTTGAAAAAAAAGTCAAATTTAGTCAAAATAGTTAACTTTTTACCAAATGACCAATTACTGACCCAATAAGTCAATCTCTGACCAAAAAGTCAACTTTGTTCATAATGGTTAATTCTTGACCCAATGACTAACCCATTGACCCAATAGGTTAACTTTCGACCAAAAAGTCAACTTTCGTCAAAATGGTCAATTCGACCTAAATGACCAACACATCGACCCAATAGGTCAACTTTTGACTAAAAACTCAATTTTAGTCAAAATAGTTATTTTTTGACCTAATAACCATTTATTGACCCAATAAGCCAATCTCTGACCAAAATGTAAACTTTGGTCAAAACGGTCAATCCTTGACAAAATGACAAACCCATTGGCCCAATAGGTCAACTTTTGACCAAAAAGTCAATTTTTGTCAAAATAGATAATTTTTAACGTAATGACCACCCATTAACCCAATAGGTCAACTTTAACCAAAAAGTCAACTTTGGTTATAATGGTTAATTTCTGACCCAATGAACAACTCATTAACCCAATAGGTCAACTTTTGACCAAAAGCTCAACTTTGGTCAAAATGGTCAATTCTCGACCTAATGACCACCCCGTCAATCTAATAGGTCAACTTTCGACTAAAAAGTCAATTTTGCTCAAAATAGTCAATTTTTGACCTAATGACCAATTATTGATGCAATAAGTTAATCTCTGACCAAAAATTTAACTCTGGTCAAAGTGGTTAAATATTGACCGAATGACCAACCAATTGACCCAATAGGTCAACTTTTGGCCAAAAAGTCAATTTTTGTCAAAATAGTCAATTTTTGACCTAATGATCGCCTTATTGACCCAATACATCAATGTTTAACCCAAAAGTCAACTTTAGTCAAAATGGTAAATCCTTGACACAATGACATCCCACTAACCTAATAGATCAACTTTTGACCAAAAAGTCAATTTTTGATCTAATAACCAATTATTGACCCAATATGTCAACTAGTGATTTAAATGTCAATTTTGGTGAAAATGGTCAATCCTTGATGCAATGACCAAGCAATTGACTCAATAGGTTAACTTTTGACCAAAAAGTCAACTTTGACCAAAATGGTCAATTTCTGACCCAATGACCAACCCATTGACCCAATAGGTCAAATTTTTACCAAAAAGTCAACTTTTGTCAAAATAATCCAAACTTGACCCAATGACCAACCTATTGACCCATTTGGTCAACTTTTGACCAGCAAGTCAATTTTGGTCAAAATAGTCAATTTTTTACTTAATGAACAATTATTGACCGAATAAGTCAATCTGTGACCAAAATGTCAATTTTAGTCAAAATGGTCAATCCTTAACCCAATGACCAACCCATTCACCCAATTGGTCAAGTTTTGACCAAAAAAACAATTTTAGTCAAAATTGTCAATCCTTTACCCAATGACTAACCCATTAACCCAATATGTCAACTTCGACCAAAAAGTCAATTTTGGTCAAAATGCTCAATTTCGACTTAATGACCACCCAATCGACCTAACAGTCAACTTTTGACCAAAAAGTCAACTCGGTCAAAATGATCAATCTTCGACCCAATGACTAACCCATTGATCCCAATGGGTTAACTTTCGACCAAAAAGTCGAATTTCGGTCAAAATAGTCAATTTTCGACCTAATGACCAACTCATCGATCCAATATGTCAATCTCTAACTAAAAAGTCAACTTCGTCAAAATGGTCAATATCTCGACCCAACTACTAACCCATCAATCTAATAGATCAACTTTCGACCAATAAGTCAACTTTGGTCAAAATGGTTAATCTCGACCTAATGACTATCTCATCGACCTAATGAGTCAAATTTCGACCAAAAGTCAATTTTGGTCAAAATAATCAATTTCAACTAATGACCAATTATCAATCTAACAGTCAACATTCGACCAAAATGTCAACTTTAGTCAAAATGGTCAACTTCGACCCAATGACTAACCGATCGACCTAACAAAGTCAACTTTCGATCAAAATAATCAATCTTCGACCTAATGACCACCTATCGACCCAATAAGTCAACTCTCGACCAAAAAGTCAACTTTTGTCAAAATAATCAATTTTTTACCTAATGACCAATCTATCGATCTAATAACTAAATGTGTGACCAAAAAGTCAACTTGGTCAAAATGTTAAATCTCGAGCTAACGACTATCCCACTCACCTAATGAGTCAACTTTTGACCATAAAGTCAACTTTGGTCAAAATGATCAATCTTCGACCTAATGACCAACTCATCGATCTAATGAGTCAACTTTCGACCAAAATGTCAACTTTAGTCAAAATGGTCAATCCTCGACCTAATGACCAACCCATCGACCCAATCAGTTAACTTTCGACCAAAAAGTTAACTTCGTCAAAATGATCAATCTTCGATCCAATGACCAACCCATCGATCCAATAAGTCAACTTTTTACCAAGTAGTCAACTTTAATCAAAAGGTCAATTTCGACCCAATGAACAACATATTGACCCAAAAGGTCAACTTTTAACCAAAAAGTCAATTTTGGTCAAAATAGTAAATTTTTTACCTAATGACCAATTATTGACCGAATAAATCAATCTGTGACCAAAAAGTCAACTTTGGTCAAAATGGTCAATCCTTGACCCAATGACCAACCGATTGACCCAAAAGATCAACTTCGATCAAAATTGTCAATTCTCGACTCACAATGACTAACTACTCCATTGACCCAATACGATCAACTTTTCGACTAAAAAGTCAACTTTGGTCAAAATGGTCAATCTCGACCCAATGACCAACCCATCGACTCAATAAAGTCAACTTCGACCAAAAAGTCAATTTTGGTCAAAATAGTCAATTTTCGACTTAATGACCACCTCATCAATCTAATAGTCAACTTTTGACCAAAAAGTCAACTTCGTCAAAATGGTCAATTCTCGACACAATGACCACCCCATCGAATCTACATGGGTCAACTTTTCGACAAAAAATTCAATTTTGGTCAAAATAATCAATTTTCGACCTAATGACCAATTATCGACCCAATAAGTCAATCTCTCGACCAAAAAGTCAACTTTCGCCAAAATGGTCAATCCTCGACTCAACGACTAACCCATCAACCCAACAGTCAACTCTCGACTAAAAAGTCAACTTTCGTCAAAATAAATCAATTTTTCGACCTAATGACCACCTATCGACCCAATAAGTCAACTTTCGACTAAAAGTCAACTTCGGTCAAAATGGTCAATCTTCGACCCAACGACCAACCCATCGACCCAACAGTCAAATTTCGACCAAAAAGTCAACTTTGGTCAAAATGATCAATCCTCGACCCAATGACCAACCCATCGATCCCAATAGGTCAACTTTCGACCAAAAAGTCAATTTTCGTCAAAATAGTCAATTTTGTCAAAATACCAATTTTCGACCTAATGATCAATTATTAACTCAATAAGTCAACTTTGTGACCAAAAGTGAATTTTGGTCAAAATGAGTCAATCTATCGACAACTAATAACTAACCCATCGACTCAAGTAGGTCAACTATCGACAAAAGTCAACTTTCGACCAAAATTGTCAACTTCGAATCTAATAGTCAACTTCACCAAAAGGTTAATTTTGATCAAAATAATCCAATTTTGACTTAATCACCACCCCAATTAACCAATAGGTCAAATTTTAACCAAAAACTCAACACTTGTTAAAATGGTTAATATCTGACTATTGTCCAATCTATCAACTAACGGTCAACTTTGATTAAATTCAATTTCGTCAAAATAATCATTTTTCGACCTAATGACCAACTCATTGATCTCAGATAAGTCAATCTCTCGACCAAAAAGTCAACTTTATGTCAAAATGATCAATCTCTGACCTAAAGACCAACCCATCGACCGCATAAGTCAACTTTTAACTAAAAGTCAATTTTGGTCAAAATAATCAATTTAACCTAATGACCAAATTATTCGATCCAATAAAGTCAACTTTCACCAAAATCAACTCCGGTCAAAATGGTCAAATTTCGACCAATGACTAACCGCATTGACCTAAATGGTCAACTTTCGACTCAAAAATTCAATTTCGGTCAAAATAGATAATTTTCAACCTAATGACCAATTATCGACCCAATAAGTCAATCTCTCGACCAAAAAGTCAACTTCTAGTCAAAATGGTCAACCTCGACTAACGACAAACCCATCGACCTAATAAGGTCAACTTTGACCAGAAAGTCAACTTTGGTCAAAATGATCAATTTCGACCTAATGACCAACCCATCGACTCAATAAGTCAACTTTCGACCAAAAAGTCAATCTCGGGTCAAAATGATCAATTTCGACCCAATGACCAAATCATCGATTCATTAGATCAATTCGAACAAAAGTCAATTTGGTCAAAATAGCAATTCGACCTAATGACCAACCATCGACCCATAAGTCAATCTCTCGACCTAAAAGTCAACTTCAGTCATAATGATCAATCTCGATCCAACTGACCAACCCATCGATCCAACAGTCAACTTTCACCAAAAATTTAACTTCGGTCAAAATCGTAACTCAATCTAATGACATCCCATCGACTCCAATAGATCGACTTTTAACCAAAATGTCAATTTTGTCAAAATGACCAATCGATCTAACGACCACCTCAACCTAATAGTCAACTTTCGACCAAAAATCAACTTTGTCAAAATGATTAATTCTCGATCCAATGACCAACCCATCGACCCAATAGGTCAACTTTCGACCAAATAGTCAACTTTGGTCAAAATGGTCAATTCTCTACCTAATGACTAACCCATTGACCCAATAAGTCAAATTCTGACCAAAAAGTCAACTTTCATTAAAACGATCAATCCTTCGAATCTAATGACTCAACCCATCACCCATAGCGTCAACACTCACAAAAGTCAATTTTGGTCAAAATAATCAATTTTTGACCTAATGACCAATTATCGACCTAATAAGTCAATCTCCACCAAAAAGTTAATTTTAATCAAAATGATCAATTCTCAATCTAATGACCAACCCATCGATCTACACAGTCAACATTCGACCAAAAGTCAACTTCGTCAAAATCGTCAATCCTTAACCCAATGAACAACCCATCAATCTAATTGCCAACTTCGACCAAAAGTCAATTTTGGTCAAAATAATCAATTTTCGACTTAATGACCACCCCATCGACTCAACAAAGTCAACTTTCGACCAAAAAGTCAACTTCAGTTAAGAATGATCAATTCTCGACTCAATGACCACCCCAGTGACCCAATGGGTCAACTTTTAACCAAAAATTCAATTTTGGTCAAAATAGTTAATTTTTGACCTAATGACCAATTATTGACCAAATAAGTCAATCTCTGACCAAAAAGTTAACTTATGTCAAAATGTCATTCTATGACACAATGACTAACCCATTGACCCGATAGGTCAACTTTTGACCAAAAAGTCAATTTTGGTCAAAATAGTCAATTTTTGATTTAATGACCTTATCGACATAACAGTCAAAGTTCGACTTAAAGTCAACTATCGCTAAAATGGTCAATCATCATCCAATCACTCAACCATCAACCTAATCAGTCAACTTTCGACCAAAAAGTCAACTTCGTCAAAATTCTCGTCAATCTAATGACCAACTTTTAACCAAATAGGTCAACTTTTAACCAAAAAGTCAATTTTGGTCAAAATAGTCAATTTTTGACCTAATGACCAATTTTTGACCTAATAAGTCAATCTCTAACCAAAAAGCCAACTTTGTTCATAATGGTCAATTCTTGACCCAACGACCAACCCATTGACCCAATAGGTCAACTTTTTACCAAAAAGTTAACTTTGGTAAAAAAGGTCAATTTTTGACCTAATGACCAATTATTGACCCCATTGGTCAACTTTTGATTTGAATGTCAACTTTGGTAAAAATGGTCAATCCTTGACCCAATGACAAACCCATTGACCCAATAGGCTAACATTTGACTAAAAGTCAACTTTCGCTCAGAATGTCAATTTTCACCTAATGACTAACCATCAATCTAACAGTCAAATTTTTACCATAAAGTCAACTTTGTCAAAATGATTAATCCTTGACCCAATGATCAACCTATTGAGCCATTAGGTCAACTTTTGACCAAAATTTCAATTTTGGTCAAAATAGTCAATTTTTTCCTAATGACCAATTATTGACTAAATAACTAAATGTGTGATCAAAAAGTCAACTTTGGTTAAAATGGTAAATCCTTGAGACAATGACTAACCCATTCACCCAATTAGTCAACTTTTGACAAAAAAATTAACTTTGATCAAAATTGTCAATCCTTGACCCAATGACCAACCCATTGACCCAATTGGTCAACAATTGACCAAAAGATCAACTTTGGTCAAAATTGTCAATTATTGACCCAATGACGAACCCATTAACTCAATATGTCAACTTTTGACCAAAAAGTCAATTTTAGTCAAAATATTCAATTTTTTTACTTAATGGCCACCCCATTGACCCAATAGCTCAACTTTTGACCAAAAAGTCAACTTTAGTTAAAAAGGTCAATTTCTGACCCAATGTCCACCCCTTGACCCAATAGGTCAACTTTTGACAAAAAATACAATTTTGGTCAAAATAGTCAATTTTTGACCTAATGACTAATTATTGACCATATAAGTCAATATCTAACCAAAAAGTGTTGTTTGGTTAATATGGTCAATCCTTAACCCAATGACCAACCCATTGCCCCAATTGGTGACCAAAAAGTAAATTTTTGTCAAAATAGTCAATTTTTGACTTAATGGCCACCACATTGACCCAATAGGTCAACTTTTGACCAAAAAGTCAACTCTGGTTAAAATGATCAATTTCTGACACAATGACCACCTCATTGACCTAATGGGTCAACTTTTGACCAATTATTCAATTTTGGTCAAAATAGTCAATTTTTGACCTAATGATCAATTATTGACCCAATAAGTGAATCTCTAACCAAAAAGTCAACTTTGGACATAATGGTTAATCCTTGACCCAACGACCAACCCATTGACCTAATATGTCAACTTTTGATCAAAAAAGTTAACTTCGGTCAAAATACTTAATATCTGACCCAATGACATCCCACTGACACAATAGATCATATTTTGCCCAAAAATTCAATTTTGGTCAAAATAGTCAATTTTTGACCTAATGACCAATTATTGACCCAATAGGTCAACTTTTGACCTAAATATCAACTTTGGTGAAAAGGTCAATCCTTGACCCAATGACCAAACCATTGACCCAAGAGGTCAACTTTTGACCAAAAAGTCAACTTTGGCCAAAATGGTCGATCCTTGACCCCATGACCAACCTATTAACTCAATAGGTCAACTTTTGACCTAAAAGTCAATTTTGGTCAATATAGTCAATTTTTATCTAATGACCAATTATTGACTAAATAAGTCAATTAATGACCAAAAAGTCAACTTTGGTCAAAATGGTAAAGCCTTGACCAAATGACCAACCCATTAACCCAATTAATCAACTTTTGACCAAAAAATTAATTTTGGTCAAAATGGTCAATCTTGTCCCAATAACCAACCTATTGATTCAATAGGTCAACTTTTAATCGAAAAGTCAATTTTGATCAAAATAGTCAACTTTTGACCTAATGACCACCCATTGACAATATAAATCAACTTTTGACCAAAAAGTCAGCTCTGGTTAAAATGGCCAATCTCTGACACAATGACCACCCCATTGATCCAATGGGTTAATATTTAACCAAAAATTCAATTTTCGTCAAAATAGTCAATTTTTGACCTAATGACCAATTATTGACCAGATAAGTACATCTCTGACCAAAAAGTTAACTTTGGTCAAAATGATCAATCCTTGACCCAATGACTAACCATTGACCCAATATGTCAACTTTTGACCAAAAAGTCAACTTTGGTCAAAATAGTCAATTTTTGACCTAATGACCACCCATTGACTTAATTGGTCAACCTTTGACTAAAAAGTCAACCTTGGTCAAAATGGTCAATTTGTGACCCAATGACGAACTCATTGACCAAATAGGTCAACTTTTGACCAAAAAGTCTAATGGTCAAAATGGTCAATTCTTGACCCAACGACCAACTCGTTGATCCAACAGGTCACTTTTGAATAAAAAGTTAATTTTGGTCAAAATAGTCAATTTTTGACCTAATGACCAATTATTGACCCAATAAATCAATCTTTGACCAAAAAGTCAGCTATTGTCATAACAGTCAATCCTTGACCCAACGACCAGTCCATTGACCCAATAGGTCAACTTTTGACCAAAAAGTTAACTTTAGTCAAAAAGGTAAATCCTTGACCCTATGACATCCCACTGACACAATAGATCTATTTTTGACCTAATGACCAATTATTTACCCAATAAGTCAACTTTTGACCTAAATGTCAACTTTTGGGAAAATGGTCAATCCCTGACCCAATGAAAACCCATTAACCCAATAGGTTAATATTTGACCAAAAGGTCAACTTTGGCCAAAATGGTCAATTTTAGACCAATGACCAACCCATAGACCCAATTGGTTAAACTTTTACATAAAATTCAACTTTTTTCACAATGATCAATCCTTGACCCAATTGGTCAAAATAGTCATAATAGTCAATTTTGGTCAAAATAGTAAATTTTTACCTAATGATCAATTATTAACATAATAAGTCACTTTTTGACCAAAAGGTCAACTTTTGTCGAAGTGGTCAATCCCTGACCCAATGACCAAACCATTGACCCAATTGGTCAACTTTTGACCAAAAAATCAACTTTAGTCAAAATGGTCAATCCTTGACCCAATGACCAACCCATTGACCAAATATATCATTTTTTGACAAAACAGTCCATCTTGGTCAAAATAGGTAATTTATGACCTAATGACCACCCGATTGACGCTACAGGTTAACTTTTGACGAAAAAGTCAACTCTGGTGAAAATGGTCAATTTCTGACACAATGACTACCACAATCACCCAATGAGTCAACTTTTGACAAAAAATTCAATTTGAGTGAAAATAATCATTTTTTACCTAATAATCAATTATTCACCAAATAATTCAATCTTTGACAAAAAAGTCAACTTTGGTCAAAATGTCAATCCTTGACCTAATGACTAACCATTGACCCAATAGATCAACATTTTACCAAGAAGTCAACTTTGGTCAAAATAATCAATTTTTGACCTAATGACCACCCATTGACCTAATAGGTCAACTTTTGACTAAAAAGTCAACTTTGGTAGAAATGGTCAATTTGTGACCCAATGACCAACCCATTGACCCAATATATTAACTTTTGACTAAAAAGTAAACTATGGTCAAAATGGTCAATTTTTGACCCAATGACCAACTCATTAATCCAATAGGTCAACTTTTAAACAAAAAGTCGATTTTTGACCTAATGACCAATTATTAAACCAATAAGTCAATCTTTGACCAAAATGTCAACTTTGGTCATAATGGTCAATTTTTGACCTATTGACCAATTATTGATCCAATAGGTCAACTTTCGATTTAAATGACAACTTTGGTGAAAATGGTCAATCCTTAACCAAATGACCAACCCATTGACTCAATAGGTTAAATTTTGACCAAAAAGTCAACTTTGGGCAAAATGGTCAATCCTTGACCCAATAGGTCAACTTTTGACCAAAAAGTCAATTTTTGTGAAAATGGTCAATTTTTGACCTAATGACCACCCATTAACCCAAAATGTCAACTTTTGACCAAAAAGTCATCTTTGGTCAAAATGGTCAATATCTGTCCCAATGACCAACCCATTGACCCAATAAGTCAACTTTTGACCAAAAAGTCAACTCTGGCCAAAATGATCAATCCTTGACCCAATGAAGAACCCATTGACCGAAAAAGCCAACTTTTAACAAAAAAGTTAATTTTGGTCAAAATGGTCAATTCATGACCTAATGACCAACCGATTAACCTAATAGGTTGAATTTTGACCAAAAAGATAAGTTTGGTCAAAATGGTCAATTTCTGACCCAATAACCAACCCATTGACCCAATAAGTCAACTTTTGATGAAAATAGTTAATTTTTGAAATAATGACAAATAAGTAACCCAATAAGTTATCTCTGACGAAAAAGTTCGCTTTGGTCAAATGTCAACTTTTGACCAAAAAGTGAACTTTAGTTAAACTAGTGAATTCTTCACACAATGACCAACGTGTTGACACAATAGGTTAACTTTTGACCAAAAAGTCATTTTTGGTTAATATAGTTAATTTTTGACCTAATGACCACCCCATTGACTCATAAGGTCAACTTTTGAACGAAAGTAAACTTTGGTCAAAATGGTCGAATTCTGACCCAATGACCACCCCATTGAGCAAATGGGTCAACTTTTGACCAAAAGCTCAATTTTAGTCAAATATTCAAATTTTTACCTAATGACCAATTATTTACCCAATAAATAAATCTCTGACTAACAAGGCAACTTCGGTCAAAATGGTCAATCCTTGACACAATGACCGACCCATTTACCCAAAAGGTCAACTTTTGACCAAAAAGTCAACTTTGGTCAAAATGGCCAATCCTTGACCCAATAACCCGATTGATCAAATTTTGACGAAAAAGCAATTTTGGTCAAAATGGTCAATTTTTGACCTAATAACCAATTATCGACCCAATAAGTCAATCTCTAACAAAAAAGTCAACTTAGGCCAAATTCTTCAATCCTTGGCACATTGACAAACCCATTCACCCTATTGGTAAACTTTTAAGCAAAAAATCAACTTTGGTCAAAATGGTCAATCCTTGACCCAATGACCAACCCATTGACCCTATAAGTCAACTTTTGACCAAAAAGTCAATCTTGGTCATAATAGTCAATTTTTAACCAAATATCCACCACATTAACACAATAAGTCAACTTTTGACCAAAAATTTAACTTTAGTCAAAATGATCAATTTCTGACCCAAGACCACCCCGTTAACCAAATAGTCAACTTTTGACCAAAAATTCAATTTTGGTCAAAATAGTCAATTTTTGACATGATGACCAACAATAAGCCCAATAAGTCAATCTCTGACTAAAAAGTAAACTTTGGTCAAAATGGTCAATCCTTGACCTAATGACCAACACATTGAGCTAATAGGTCAACTTTTGACCAAAAAGTCAACTTTGGTCAAAATGGCCAAACCTTGACCCAATGACCAACTCATTTACCCGATAGGTCAACTTTTGATGAAAAAGAAAATTTTGGTCAAAATAATTAATTTTTGACCAAATTACCACCTATTGAAAAAATTGGTCAACTTTTGACCAAAAAGTTAACTTTGGCCAAAATGGTCAATTTGTGACCCAATAGGTCAACTTTATTCCAAAAAGTTAGCTTTAGTGAAATGGTCAATTCATAATCAATGGAAAACTCGTTGGCCCAATAGGTCAACTTTTGAAAAAAAATTTAAATTTAGTCAAAATAGTTAATTTTTGACCTAATGACCAATTATTGACCCAATAAGTCAATCTCTGACCAAAAAGTCAACTTTGTTCATAATGATTAATTCTTGACCCATTGACTAACCCATTGACCCAATAGATTAACTTTTTACGAAAAAGTCAACTTTGGTCAAAATGGTCAATCCTTGACTAAATGACCAACACATTGACCCAATAGGTCAACTTTTGACTAAAAACTCAATTTTAGTCAAAATAGTTATTTTTTGACCTAATAACCATTTAATGACCCATTAAGCCAATCTCTGACCAAAACGTAAACTTTAGTCAAAACGGTCAATCCTTGACACAATGACAAACCCATTGACCCAATAGGTCAAATTTTGAGCAAAAAGTCAACTTTGGTCAAAATGGTCAATCCTTGACCAACCCATTGACCCAATATGTCAACTTTTGACCAAAAAGTCAATTTTTTGTCAAAATAGTTAATTTTGGACCTAATGACCACCCATTAACCCAATAGGTCAACTTTAACCAAAAAGTCAACTTTGGTTATAATGGTTAATTTCTGACCCAATGAACAACCCATTAACCCAATAAGTCAACTTTTGACCAAAAAGCCAACTTTGGTCAAAATGGTCAATTTCTGACCTAATGACCACACAATTGACCCAATGGGTCAACTTTTGACCAAAAAGTTAATTTTGCTCAAAATAGTTAATTTTTGACCTAATGACCAATTATTGACACATTAAGTCAATCTTTGACCAAAAATTTAACTTTAGTCAAAGTGGTTAATTATTGACCGATTGACCCAAATGACCGAATGACTAACCAATTGACCCAATAGGTCAACTTTTGGCCAAAAAGTCAGTTTTTGTCAAAATAGTCAATTTTTGACCTAATGACCGTCTCATTGACCCAATAGATCAATTTTTAACCAAAAAGTCAACTTTAGTCAGAATGGTAAATCCTTGACCGAATGACCACCCATTGACTTAATAGGTAAACTTCTGACCAAAAATTCAACTTTGGTCAAAATGGTGAATCCTTGACCCAATGACCAACCCATTGACCAAATAGGTCAACTTTCAATTAAATAGTTAATTTTGGTCAAAACAGCCAATTTATGACCTAATGACCACCTCATTGACACAATAGGTCAACTTTAGTTAAAATGTTCAATTTCTGACCCAACGACCAACCCATTGACCCAATAGGTCAACTTTTGACTTAAATGTCAACTTTGTTCAAAATGATCAATCATTGACCCAATGCCAACTCATTGACCCAATATAGTAACTTTCTACCAAAAAATTAATTTTGGTCAAAATAGTTAATTTTTGACATAATAGCCAATTATTCACCCAATAAGCCAATCTCTGACGAAAACGTCAAGTTCGGTCAAAATTTTCAATCCTTGACACAATGACTAACCCATTGACCCAAAAGGTCAACTTTTGAGCAAAAAGTCAGCTTTAGTCAAAATGGTCAATCCTTGACCCAATAACCAACACGTTGACCAAATTGGTCAACTTTTGACTAAAAAGTCAATTTTGGTCAAAATAGTTAATTTTTGACCTAATGACCACCCATTTATCTAAAAGGTCAACTTTTGACCAAAAAGTCAACTTTAGTCAAAATGGTCAATTTCTGACCCAATGACTAACCCATTGACCCAATAGGTCAACTTTTGACCAAAATGTCAACTTTAGTCAAAATGGTCAATTTCTGACCCAATGACCACCGCATTGACCTAATGGGTCAAATTTTAACCAAATATTTAGTTTTGGTCAAAATAATCAGTTTTTGACCTAGCGACCAATTATTGATCCAATAAGTCAATCTCTGAGCAAAAAGTCAAATTTGGTCAAAATGGTCAATCCTTGACCAATGACCTACTAATTGACCCAATAGGTCAACTTTTGACCAAAAAGTCAACTTTGGTCAAATTGGTTAATTTTGACGCAATGACCAACCCATTGGCCCAATAGGTCAACCTTTGACTAAAAAGTCAACTTCGATCAAAATGGTCAATTCTTAACCCAATGACCAACTCATTGACCAAATAGGTCAACTTTTGAATAAGAAGTCAATTTTGGTCAAAATAGTCAATTTTTGACCTAATGAACAATTATTGACCCAATAAGTCAATCTCTAACTAAAAAGTCAACTTTGGTCATTGTTGACCTCATTTTTGGTGAGGTCTGATCTCTCTCCTTAGTAATTAGGATCTAGCCATAGTTTTTCCCTTCGACTACCCTAGAGGACTAGAAATGGGACCCACCACTTATAAGTTCAAACACTTCTTGACTCCCTTCAAACCCCACAATTTTGCCTGTAAACCCCCAGGTCACTTGGAGGGTTAAAATCAATATGTGGAGGTTTAAAGGATGAGTTTCCTATAGGATTCTTTGGCCTCAGGATCACCCCGGGTGACTCGATCTAGGTGAGGGCAAGCTTGCACACACCACACTCTCACACACATTCTAAACCCTAAAACCACACTATCACCCAACTCAACTCTCTGACTCATGTAGGTAACTCATATGGATGGACCTTAACCCCAAGCTCACTGACGAGGGGTTAGGAACAACATATTGAGTGCCTAAAATGAGTCCTCTCATGGCTCTTGTGAGCTTAATATGGCTTCATGGCTCAACCAAAACGGTTCATTTTACTCACACCTAATTAATCTTCATTTTCCCCAAATTTCAATTTTTGACCCCCGGGGCCCTAAGCCCACCAAACCTACCAAATGCCCTTGAAATTGTCCAAGATTTATAAAATTACCTAAATTACCCAAAATTCCTCAAAATCAATCCTAAATATTCTCCACCACTCAAATTGATCATCCATGACCAAATATACCAAAATTTCCAAAATACCCCCCAATACCCTCCAAATACCAAAAATACCCTTTTTAACCCAAAAATCCAAAAACTCTAAAAATTCTAAAAAAATTTCAGAAAATCTCAAATATTCCAAATTTCATTTTGTTATACTGCCACATACCCTAATTTTGTCAATTTAGTCCAATTTGATCAAAAGTTCCTAATGGGCCCTTAAGGCCCAAAATGGCCAATTAACCCAATCCATCCCAAATTCAACCCAAATGTCATCCAATATTCCCCAAATTTGTTTTGAAATATTCCTAACATCCCCATGAACAAAAATCTAACTTAATTTACCCAATATTTGGACCCAAATTCCACCCAAGCCTAACCTAAACCAAAATTTCCTAAATTGTCCTAAACCAATCATAAACCCAAACAAGCCCAAATCCCAAATTCAAGATCCAACCAAAATTGAAAAACTCTTTGTTACACCTCCATAAACATTTCACAAAATTAATTTTACATCAAACCCAGCATTAGCCCAACCTTAGCCCAAGTTAGCCCAATTTGACCCACTTTGGTCCTATTACCAAAAGACCCAAATCAAACCTAATTCAACACCAAATCACCCCAAACTTGTTTCAAATCACTCATGACATATTCCTAAACCAAATGCAACATTTATTTGGCATAACCCTTCACCTAATTTTCATCCAAAATTTTTTTTTTAAAATCTAAAGCCCACCTTCATAAAACATTTAAATGCCCATCTAAAACAATTTCAAAAGCCCAAAATCTATCCTAAAGCCCACATGACATTTTCATTTGTCATTCCTTTAATTGTTATCATCCCCTAAGTCCTAAATCAATCATCAAATAATTCTAAATTAAGTCTCATGCCAAATCACCCATAAATGCCAAAAGTTCTAAAATCCATTTCCATGAAATTGACCAAGCCTTGCCCCAAGCCACATGGAGCCATTGAGCCATGCATAAGCCATATACAAGCCATAGGAGCCACTTTCCACCTCACCAAGCCATTAATGGCAAAAGGAGGAGGCTCTTTTTTAATCCTTCACTAATCCTTTGTAACCTTATTCATTTCACACTCTAATCCAAGTTAGCCACCTCACCATGGATAGGGACCTCACCACCTTCTCTTGGCTGACCCAACTAATTTCTTTCATCCCAAAATCAGGCCTTGGTGGGTGCACCAAACCCAAATGCATGAGTTGACCAAAATGAGCCCAAAATACACTCTCCCCCCATTCCATTTAAATCAACTCTTTTGCACATGATCAATGCCAATTGTTTGCACAAAACTCAATCCCTGGACTCACTGAGTCAGATGGTGAACTGACCCTGGCCGGACCACAACCCCAGTCCCCAGAAAACCCCATGGCAGAGAGCTCCATGTGAGCCAAAATTTCAAATTTGAGTTTGCTGAGCTGTCCCAACCTAATTGAACCTCACAGCTCTTCTTCTCCTCCCTTAAGCAGCTGATCCCAGCCCTTAACTTGCCCTGGTGAGCCCTCTAGCCATGGCTATTTAAACTCCTCACCTCCACGGCCAAAAGTTTGGAGGCACTGGACCTTACCAAAACTCTACCCAATTAATCCCAAACTCTTCTCCTAACTTAGAGCAATTGATCCCCACTGAATACCAGCCCTAAAACCCTCTCTGTGAGTTCAATTTCTGAGTTCAATTTTATGCCAAAAATCAGGACACTTCACCACAGTGAGCCAATCCTCAAATTGATTGACTCTACACCTTCACCAGACCAAGAGAAGAATTTCCCAAGCGAAAGCCCCCTCACCAGGCTGGCCATTCCTTCTATCGGCCACGCTTTGAAATCGGGCTTGGTGGAAATCAGGTCTAGACATTTCACCAGGACCAGAGGCTTCATCCCTAAGCTCCCCCATCTTCAAAGAACATGCTGAGCCTCTCTGATTGAAGCTTCACTTCTCAGAGCCAAGGTATGGAACTCCTGCTTCCTGAGAGCTTCTTTTGATTCTCCATTTTGTTTTAGTCTATTTCATAGCATCAAAGCTATATGGATGTGTTTGCCTTGTTGAGACGAGTCCGTAGAGCCCAAAAACACGTAATTTGGTTGAGTATCGAGTGAGATATTAGGGTTAGAAGGTGGACGGCTCACGGGACGCACCAGTCGTAGAAGATAACTAGGAGCCGTCAGATGGCTTGTGTATCAGCTGAAACGGTCGGGATCGCGCCGGATGAAGCAACAGAACATGAACCACAGGCCGTGTGGCATCCCGTCAGATGGCGGCGTCGAATGGAGGTGTGCTGCGAGGAGCTTCGGATCTGCCGAGGATGACATGGCGCCGACGTGGTTAAGTAGGAAATTAGGGTATTTTTGAATTATTTAAATGCTCTGAACTTCAAAAATCCATAACTTTGCATAGAAAAATCACAAAAATAAAAAAGAATATCTCTTGCTCAGTGAACAGAGGAAAATAATGTGGAAAAAGAATGAAGTTGTTTTGTTAAGTATTTTATTTTTAATTAATTTAATACCGTTTTAAGTATTTTAATTCTCCATTCATGCATATAATTCACCATGGCATGAGACCATATGAATTTTGTAGCCTCTGTTATTGGGAACATTCCCTGAATTTTTCAATACTAGAGGCCATCTCTGTGGCAAGTTATTGATTTTCCAAGTTTATGTGTCTACTTTGATGTTTTAATTCCAGTAATTAGCATATTTCTTAGAAAATTCTAGGAAGATTAGGGGAAGTATCTTAGGACCATAGGACCCTAGGAAAATTATGGTTTGACTTAATTCCTTAAAAAAAACCCTAATTAGCCTAAACACTCAAAACTGAACTTTAATTAATTTGGAGTAACCACACATCAAAATCACTTGAAAATAATTTTCCACTGTCACTTAGGATGTAGAGAACCTCACATAAAAATTTCATGTCAATTGGAAATAATTTAAGCCATTAAATGAATTAATTAAGTGACATAGCCATTTTAAAAATAAAAAAATTCATAAAACCCAAAATACACTTTAAAATTTCGCCAAATTGGTTTTGTGGGCTCTGATATTAGAGGAGTCGAACAAAATTAAAATTATAATTTTCGAAAAATTTCATTTTTAACCATATTTTTAATATTTTAATAATTAAAAAACTAAAAAAAATCACAAAAATATTAAAATTCATAAAAATGTCATATTTGGTCCCCTAATCACTTAGAAACCAACCAAATATTTTTCCTAAGTCCCTAGGTTAAGATATTAAATTTTAAAGGCTTAAGACAATTTTTAATATTAAAAAATGGATTTTCCAACTTTTTCACCAAATTAATTCTAATAAATCAAAGAAAAATCAGAAAAATATAAAATTTATTTCTCTGGACTCCTTGAAGTCAGAGGGACTTAAAAAAAATATAAAACCCAATTTTAAACTTTAGTTTTATTTTATAATTAATTGATACCCCAAAACTCAAAATAATTATAATAAATAAAATATAATTCAAAAAATCACCAAAATTGGTCCAAGTGGTTCCCTAGTTTGTAGGGACATTCCATAATTTTCTTAAAAGCAGAAACCTTACCTTGGTCATGTTATTGAATTTTCATTGAAAACTTCTTATTTTCCACAAAATAATTATTAAAATTAAATTAAAAATAGAAAAATCACATTTTCTCCTCTGATATTCTAAATGACCCATGAGTATGGTGAAATAAAAATTTCAAAGTCATTTGAGTTATATTTAATGAATTATGAAGTGAACAAGCCTAAGGGGCAAAATGGTGATTTTTGAAATTTAGCCTTAATCAATATTTAGGCTTAATTGTGGGTAATGGGTAATGAATGATCCTAATTAATCTCCTTAGATGATTGAAACATGAGGAATTAAATGGTAGGAACCCATTTATCATTTTTCCAACATAAACAAAATGATTATAATTTCTTAAATTATTAAAAATTTGAAGTTAATTAAAAGAGAATGTATTAAGTGAAGGGCTTTAATCTTAGAAGATATTAATTTATTAATCTTAACCCCTAATTAATGATAAAAATCAAATGCCACTTAATATTAATTTAATAACCCATTAACGAAAACTAAGATAAATTAAATAATCAAATTAAAACAATTTCTACGATAGTTTAATAAAAATTTTTAAATAATATAATTAATTAAATTAAAAAATAATTTTAAAATGACATGATTAATGCAAAACAATTCAAATTAAATATAATTAAATTAATGAAATTTAAAAATTATTAAATTAATATAACTAAATTAAAATCAACTTCAAATCAACACAACTAAATTAAATATAACTAAAATTAAAGTTAAGATAATTTTAAATTAGCTAAGTCAACTATTGAAATTACACAATCATATTGAAATAACATAAGACAATTATAATTAAACTAAAATATTACAATTAATTTGAATCAATCTTAAAAACCAACTTAAATCTAAATAAGATGGTTAAGTTTCTTAATAACCTAGCCTGCCCTAAAGGCTTCCACCCACATAATTCTTAAATGGAGTATCAAGTGAAATGTTGCTTCACTCATCGGATAATCAAATGTCTAAGTTCGCTGAGCAAGAAGCAGAACTTAACTAAATTCTTGGATGATTAATTCACCTGTCCAATGAAATTCATTTGGACTCAAAATAACCTCAGAAGTATTGAAAAGATGTATAGGACTCGTCCTAAGCACTTCCTCAATATGATGGAATGTTTTAGAAGAACAATTGAACGTAATTGTTCTTTGGTGAAGAAAATCATCCATAAAATACAAGAACCTAGGCGTCATAGGAATTGATTAGCAGTAGGATTAGGATTTTGGTAGACAACCAGAACCTTTCCTTAGCCTTTACTAGGTGTTTTCCTTGAAATGTTTAAACGCTCTGACATGTGTTTTAAGTGCAGCTTGGAATGACGGGAAGACCCTCCAGTACGCTTTTACTTTATTGCAATTTACTTACTCGTATCGCACTTTACTTTTCTTGCATGTTAAACAAGAAAGTCACCCTGCATGAAAATTAAAACTTTTAGGATAGCCACAAAACTGAAACCCAAAACTAAATTAAAAGTCACAACAAGATAAAATTCACTGCCACAAAATTTAAAATATAAAACAACTCAAAATTTAATCACAAACAGAACAACAAAACCACAACTACAACTAAATTAAAACGTCTTATTGGATGATCGGGAATACCTCGGATGATGTAACATACGTGTTGCTAACGGGATTTCCCACGGTCTAAATGAAAGTGTGGAACTCATTTAGTTGAGTTTAGCAAATTCATTTGGACTAAGTGAATCCGATAAAAATAACGAAGTCAGAATGATGGAACCATGGGATCTTAACCGGTGTTGTTATAACCAACTTTAAGATTCTCCTAACAAAATGTTAAAAACACCTGAACCTTAAGACACCTCTAATCCAAAACACTTCTCTCATCTCCTGATTTTCACTTTCCAAAACTAAACCTTCTAAGACAACAAGGACCTTGGAGCATAGTGGGCAGCATAGCCATCCTCGTCAGCAAAACTTGAATCTACATCAGCAAAACCTTTCTTAGCATTAAATAACAAAGCCATAGGATTTCGAGGTAATTTGAAAAGTGCAATATAAATCCTCAACTTTTCGTTAGGCATTCGCATAATTGTGTTATGCAAATTAAGCCATAACCGGTCTTAGGACTCCGAGGTAGTCGTTTGGTACGACATAAACCCTCACATCTTCGAGGCTATTTGTGTGATTATATCATACAAGTATAAGTCTTAATTAACTAAAATTGGCAGGATTGAAACATTAAATAATTCTTAAATTAAAGCCAAACAATAGGATAGTTTAGGAAGTTGCCAAGATTCCTCTTGGATCCTCAGCTTCTCCTACCTTTCTTCTATTGGATTCCTAAAATAATTGTTCCAATTTTGAGCTATTCCCTATTGAAATCACCAAAATCCAATTGTTTGAAAACCTTAAACTGTGAAATTCTTGAGAGCAAAATCACTGATCATTATCGAGAGTTTTCTTGAGTGTATTCGGACATTTAAGATGTAATTAACTATAGGGGCTTGCCCTTATAAGGAACTTTAAGAACCCAGGTAATATAAACCCTGTTTAATTCCTTTATAGTAAGCAAGGGAACTAGTTGGCTTATAAAATTGGTTCGCAGACCAAACAGATGTCATGAATCTTCTGGTTTTTTTAATCGAGCCCCATCATTAAGCAGTGTGTCTATTCTTCGGGATAGATGCACGGTTTGTGGTGTGGTGCTCGTTTATATAAACTATTTGGGATGTGAGATCTGTTTGATTTCATATCTTAAAATTTTTAAACTTAAAGTTATTTTCAAAATCAAATGCTTCTCTCTAAAACTATATATATATATATATATATATATATATATATATATATATATATATATATTTAAATTAAATTAATTTAATATTCACCGACAACTTCTGTAGGTGACCCCCTTTTCAAAACACAACCTAAAAATAAGCCCTACAGTCATAATGGTCAATCCTTGACCTAATTACTAACCCATTGGCCAAATAGTTCAACTTTTTTCCTTTCAGTCAACTTTGGTCAAATGGTCATTCCTTGACACAATGACTACCCATTGACCCAATAAGTCAAATTTTGACGAAAAAGTAATTGTGGGTCAAAATAGTCAATTTTTGACCTAATGACTGATTATTGACCCAATTATTCAATCTGACTCAAAAGTCAACCTTGGTTAAAATAGTCAATCCTTTGCCCAATGACCAACATATTGACCGAATAGGTCAACTTCATTCCACTAAGTCAACTTTGGTTAAAATGGTCAATTCTTGACCCTGTGACCAACTCATAGGCTAAATTGGTCAAATTCTTAACAAAAAGTCAATTTTGGTCAAAATAGTCATTTTTTGACCTAATGACCAATTATTGACAAAATAAGTCAACCTCAGACTAAAAAGTCCACTTTGCTCATAATGGTCAATGCTTGACCCAATGACCAACCCATTAACCCTATAGTTCAACTTTTGACCAAACAGTCAACTTTGCTCAAAATGGTCAATTCTTGACCCAATGATAAACCCTTTAACCCAAAAGGTCAACGTTTGACCAAAAAGTAAGTGTGCGTCAAAATAGTCAATTTTTAACTAATGACCGATTTTTGACCCAATAAGCCAATCTCCAACCAAAAAGCAAACTTTGGTCAAAATAGTCAATCATTGACCCAATGACCAACTCATTGACCCAATAGGTCAACTTCTTACCAAAAAGTCAACTTTGGTGAAAATGGTCAATTCTTGACCCAATGACCGACCCATTGACTAAAAAGTTCAAATTTTAACCAAGGAGTCAATTTTTGTCAAAATGCTCATTTATTTACCAAATGACAAATTATTGACCAAAAATATCAATCTCTGAACAAAAGTCAACTCTGGTCATAATGGTCAATCCTTGACCCAATAACCAAACCATTAACCCAAGAGTTCAACTTTTGACAAACATTCAACCTTGGTCAAAATAGTCAATCCTTGACCCAATGACCAACCCATTGACCCAATAGGTCAACTTTTGACCAAAGAGTCAGTTTTCATCAAAAAGTCAATTTTTGACCAAATGACCAATTATTTACCCAATAAGTTAATCTCTGACCAAAAAGTCAACTTTGGTCAAAATAGTCAATCCTTGTCCCACATCGAACCAATAGATCAACTTCCGACCAAAAAGTCAACTTTGGTAAAAACGGTCAATCCTTGACCCAATGACCAACTCATTGACCCAATAGGTTAATTTTTGAACAAAAAGTCAATTTTGGTCTAATTAGTCAATTTTTTAATTAATGACCTATTATTTACACAATAAGTCAATCTCTGACAAAAAGTTAACTTTCGTCAAATGAACAATCCCTGACCCAATGACCAAACCATTGACCCAATA
This sequence comes from Papilionanthe hookeriana x Papilionanthe teres, assembly GCA_022702705.1. NCBI lineage: Eukaryota > Viridiplantae > Streptophyta > Magnoliopsida > Asparagales > Orchidaceae > Papilionanthe > Papilionanthe hookeriana x Papilionanthe teres. Next base: position 90,498,561 of record CM040427.1, on the reverse strand, counting down.
GGTCAACTTCTGAGCAAAAAGTCAACATGGTGAAATGCTCAATCCTTGACCCAATTAAAAACCCATTGACCCAATAGGTCAACTTTTGACCAAAAAGTCAATTTTGGTCAGAATGGTTAATTTATAATCCAATGACCAACCCTTTGACCCATTAGGTCAACTTCTGACCAAAAAGTCATCTTTGGTCAAAATGGTCATTTCTTTACCTAATAACCAACTCATTGACCAAATAGGTCAACTTTTGACCAAAAAGTCAACTTTGGTTAAAATGGTCAACTTCTGACCCAATGACCAACCCGTTGACCTCATGGGTCGACTTTTGGCTAAAAATTCAATTTTAGTCAAAATTGTCAATTTTTGACAAAATGACCAATTATTGACCCAATAAGTTAATCACTAACCAAAAAATCAACTTTGGTCAAAATGGTCAATCCTTGACCTAATGACCAACCAATTGACCTAATAGGTCAACTTTTAACCAAAAAGTCAACTTTGGACAAAAATGGTCAATCCTTGACCCAATAGGTCAACTTTTGACCAAAAAGTCAATTTTGGTCAAAATAGTCAATCCTTGACACAATGCCTAACCCATTGACACAATAGGTTAACTTTTGACCAAAAAGTCTATTTTGGTCAATATAGTTAATTTTTGACCTAATGTTCACCCCATTGACCGAATAAGTTAACTTTTGACCAAAAAGTAAACTTTGGTCAAAATGGTCAATTTCTGACCCAATGACCACCCCGTTAACCCAATGGTTCAACTTTTGACAAAAAATTCAATTATGGTCAAAATAGTCAATTTTTGACCTGATGACCAACTATTGGCCCAATAAGTCTATCTTTGGCGAAAAAGTAACCTTTGGTCAAAATGGCCAATCCTCGACCTAATGACCGACCCATCGACCCAATGGGTCAATTTTCGACCAAAAGTCAACTTGGTCAAAATCATTTAACCTAACTCCAATGACCAACCCGTTGACCCAACAGGTAAACTTTTGACCAAAAAGTTAATTTTAGTCAAAATACTGAATTTTTGACCTAATGACCACCTATTGACCAAATAGGTCAACTTTTGACCAAAAAGTCAACTTTGGTCAAAATGGTCAATTTGCGACTCAATGACAAACCCATTGACCCAATAGGTCAACTTTTAACCAAAAGACAACTTTGGTTAAAATGGTCAATTTCTGACCCGATGACCACCCCGTTGACCCAACGGGTCAACGCTTCAACAAAAAATTCAATTTTGATCAAAATAGCCAATTTTTAACCTAATGACCAATTATCGACCTCTATATGTCAATCTCTCGACCAAAAAGCAACTTTCGTCAAAATGGTGAATCCTCGACCCAACGACTAACCCATTCGACCCAATATGTCAACTTTTCACCAAATAAGCTAACATCACTAAAATGTCAATCTCGAATCTAATCGACCCAATAGGTCAACTTTTGAGCAAAAGTCAATTTTGGTCAAAATAGTTGATTTTTGACCAAATAACCAATTATTGACCCAATATGTCAATCTCTGACATAAACCTCAACATTTGGTCAAAATGGTCAATCATCGGTCCAATGACCAACCCACTGACCCAATAGGTCAACTTTTGACCAAAAACCCAACTTTTGTTAAAATAGTCAATTACTGTCCCAATGACCATCATATTGACCCAATAAGTCAAATTTTTACCAAAAAGTCAACTTTTGTCAAAGTGATCAATCCTTGACCCAATGACCAACCTATTGATCCAATGGGTCAACTTTTGGCAAAAAAGTTAATTTTGGTCAAAATAGTCAATTTTTGACATAATGACCAACTCATTGACCCAATGGGTCAACTTTTGACCACAAAGTCAATTTTGGTCAAAATAGTCAATTTTTGATCTAATGACCACCCCTTTGATCCAATCAGTAAACTTTTGACCAAAAAGTTAACTTTGGTCAAAATGATCAATTTTTAACACAATGATCAACCCACTGACGCAATAGGTCAACTTTTAATGAAAAAGTCAATTTTCGTCAAAATAATCAATTTTTGACATAATGACCAATTATTGACCCAATAAGTCAATCACGGACTAAAACGTCAACATTGGTCAAAATGGTCAATCCTTGACCCAATAGGTTAACTTTTGACCATAATATATGTTTTGGTCAAAATGATCAATGCCTGGCACAATACATACCCATTGACCCAATTGGTCAACTTTTGAAAAAAAAGTAAATTTTGGTTAAAATAATCAATTTTTAAACTAACAACCACACCATTGACCTAATAGGTCAAATTTGGACCAAAAAAGTTAACTTTAGTTAAAATAGTTATTTTCGGACCCAATAACCAACCTATTAACCAAATAAGTCAATTTTTGACTAAAAAGATAACTTTAGACAAATTTGTCAATTCTTGACCAAATGACGAACCCATTGACCCAATTAGTCAACTTTTGACCAAAAAGTCAACTTTGGTTAAAATGGTTAATTTCTGACCCAATGACCAACCCATTGACCCAATAGGTTAAATTTTTACCAATAAGTCAATTTCTGTCAAAATGATCAATCATTGACCTAATGACCAACCATTGACTTAATAGGTCAACTTTTGACCGAAAAGTAAATTTTGGGCAAAATTGTCAATTTTTTACCTAATGACCAATTATCGACTGAATAAGTCAATCTGTGATAAAAAAAGTCAAATTTGGTCGAAATGATCAATCCTTGACCCAAGGACCAACCCATTGACCCAATTGGTCAACTTTTGACGAAAAGATCAACGTTGGTCAAAATGATCAATCATTGACCCAATGACCAATCCATCGACCCAATAGATCAACTTTTGACCAAAAAGTCAATCATGGTCAAAATAGTCAATTTTTGACCTAATGACCACCCAATTGACCCTATAGGTCAACTTTTGACCAAAAAGTCAACTTTGGTTAAAATTGTCAATTTCTGCATAATGACCACTGCATTGACCCAAAGGGTCAACTTTTGACCAAAAATTCAATTTTGGTCAAAATATTCAATTTTTGACCTATTGACCAATTATTGACCAAATAAGTCAATCTCTGACCAAAAAGTCAACTTTGGTCAAAATGGCCAATCCTTGACCCAATGACAAACCCATTGATCCAATAGGTCAACTTTTGAACAAAAAGTCAACTTTGGTCAAAATAGTCAATTTTTTACATAATGACCACCTCGTTGACCTAATAAGTTAACTTTTAACGAAAAAGTCAACTTTGGTCAAAATGGTCATTATGTGACCCAATGACCAACTAATTGACCCAATAGGTTAACTTTTGACCAAAACATCAACTTTAGTCAAAACGGTAAATTCTTAACCAAATGACCAACTCATTGATCCAATAAAAAATTCAATTTTGGTCAAAATAATAAATTTTTGACCTATTGACCAATTATTTACCTAATAAGTCCATCTCTGACCAAAAAGTCAACTTTGGTCATAATAGTCAATCCTTGACCCAACGACCAACCCATGGACCCAATAGGTTAACTTTTGATCAAAAAGTCAACTTTGGTCAAAATGGTAAATCCTTGACCCAATTACATCACACTGACCCAATAGATCAACTTTGACGAAAAAGTCAATTTTGGTCAAAAGAGTCAATTTTTGACCTATGGCCACCCATTGACACAATAGGTCAACTTTTAACCAAAAAGTCAACTTTAGTCAGAATGGTCAATTTTTGACCCAATGACCAACCCATTGACCCGATAGCTCAACTTTTGACCAATAAGTCATCTTTGGTCAAAAAGGTCAATTCTTGACCCAATTTCCAACTCAATGACCAAATAAGCCAACTATTGACTAAAAAGTCAACATTGGTCAAAATCGTCAATTTTTGACACAATGACAACCCCGTTGACCCAATTAGTCAACTTTTGTCAAAAGATTTAATTTTGGTCAAAATAGTCAATTTTTGACTTAATGACCAATTATTAACTCTGACCAAAAAGTCAACTTTGGTCAAAATGGACAATCCTTGACCCAATGAGAAACTTATTGATCCAATAGGTCAACTTTCAACCAAAAAGTTAATTTTGGACAAAATTGTCAAATTTTGACCTAATGATGACTGATTTACCCAATAAGTCAACTTTTGACCAAAAAGTTAACTTTGGTCAAAATGGTCAATTTTTGACCCAATGACCAACCCATTGAACCCAATAGGACAACTTTTGACCAAAAAGTCATCTTTGGTTAAAATGGTCAATTTTTTACCCAACAACCAACTCATTAACCAAATAGGTCAACTTTTAACCAAAAGTCAAGTGGTCAAAGTGGTCAATTTCTGATCAAATGACCACCTCATTGACCCAATGGGTCAACTTTTGACCACAAATTCAATTTTGGTCAAAATAGTCATATTTGACTTAATGACCAATTATTGACCCAATAAGTGAATCACTGACCAAAAAAGTCAACTTTTGTCAAAATGGTCAATCCTTGACCCAATGACCAACCCAATAACCTAATAGGCAACTTTTGACCAAAAAGTTAACTTTGGGCAAAATGGTCATCCTTGGCCCAGTAGGTCAACATTTGACCAAAAATTCAATTTCGATCAAAATAGTCAATTTTTGACCTAATGACCAGTTATTAACAAATAAGTCATTCTCTGACCAAAAAGTTAGCTTTGGTCAAAATGATCATTCTTTCACACAATGACTAACACATTGACCCAATAGGTAAACTTTAGACCAAAAAGTCAACTTTTGTCAAAATAGTTAATTTTTGTCTTAATGACCACATATTGACCCAAAAGGTCAACGTTTGACTAAAAAGTCAATTTTGGTCAAAATGGTCAATCATTGACTCAATGACCAGCTCATTGACCCAATTGGTCATCTTTTGACCAAAAAATCAACTTTGGTCAAAATTGTCAGTCCTTGACCCAATTACCAACTCTTTGACCCAATAGAGAAACTTTTGACCAAAATGTTAATTTTGATCAAAATAATCAATTTTTGACTTAATGACCACCCCAATGAACCAATCGGTCAACTTTAGACCAAAAAGCCAACTCTGGTTAAAATGGTTAATTTCTAACACAATGACCACCCCATTGACCCAATGGGTCAACTTTTGACCAAAAATTCAATTTTGGTCAAAATAATCAACTTTTTGACCTAATGACCAATCATTGACGAGATTAGTCAATCTCGGACCAAAAAGGTAACTTTGGCCAAAATGGACAGTCCTTGACCCAATGACCCGATAGGTCAACTTTTTACCTAAATGTCAACTTTGGTGAAAATGGTTAATCCTTGACCCAATGACCAACCCACTGACCCAATAGGTTAACTTTTACCAGATAGTCTACTCTGGTTAAAATGGTCAATTTATGACACAATGACCACCCCATTGACCCAATGGGTCAACTTTTGACCAAAAATTCAATTTTGGTCAAAAGAGTCATTTTTTTACCTAATGAATAATTACTGACCCAATAAGTCAATCTGGGACCAAAAAGTCAACATTTGTCATAATGGTCAATTCTTGACCCAACGACCAACCCATTGACTTAATAGGTCAACTTTTGACGAAAAAGTCAACTGTAGTGAAAATAGTCAATTTTTGACCTAATGACCACTCATAGACCTAATAGGTCAACTTTTGACTAAAAAGTCAACTTTAGTCAAAATGGTCAATTTGTGACCTAATGACCAACCCATTGACCCAATAGGTCAAATTTTGACCAAAAACTTAACTATGGTCAAAATAGTCAATTCTTTACTCAATGACCAACTCATTCATCCAATAGATCAATTTTTGAACCAAAAGTCTATTTTGGTTAAAATAGACAACTTTTGACCAATGACCAATTATTAACCTAATAAGTCAATCTCTGACCAAAAAGTCAACTTTGGTCATAATGGTCAATCCTTGACCCAACGACCACCCCATTGACTCAAAAGATCAACTTTTGACCAAAAAGTCAACTTTAGTCAAAATAGTAAATCCTTGACCTTATGACAACCCATTGACCCAATAGATCAACTTTTGACCAAAAAGTCAATTTTGATCAAAATAGTCAATTTTTGACCTAATGACAAATTATTGACCCAATAGGTCAACTTTTGACTTAAATGTCAACTTTGGGGAAAATGGTAAATCCTTGACCCAATGACCAACCCATTGACCCACTAGGTTAGCTTTTGACCAAAAAGTCAACTTTTGCCAAAATGGTCAATTTATGACCAATGACCAACCCATTGACAAAATAGGACAAATTTTTACCAAAAAATCAACTTTTGTTAAAATGATCAATCCTTGACCCAATGACCAACCTATTGACCCAATAGGTTAACTTTTGACCAAAAAGTCAAGTTTGGTAAAAATAATCAATTTTTTACCCAATGACTAATTATTGACCAAATAAGTCAATCTGTGACCAAAAAGTCACTTTGGTCAAAATGGTCAATCCTTGACCCAATGACCAACCCTTTGACCCAATTGGTCAACTTTTGACCAAAAATCAACTTTGGTCAAAATGGTCAATCCTTGACCCAATGACCAACCCATTAACCCAATATGTCAACTTTTGCCAAAAAGTCAATTTTGGTGAAAATAATTAATTTTTGATCTAATGACCACACCATTGACCCTATAGGTCAACTTTTGACCAAAAATTCAACTCTATTTAAAATGGTCAATTTCTGACACATTGACCACCCTATTGACCTAATGGGTCAACTTTTGACCAAAAATTCAATTTTGGTCAAAATAAACAATTTTTGACCTAATGAGCAATTAGTAACCAAATAAGTTAATCTCTGACCAAAAATTCAACTTTGGTCAAAATGGTCAATCGTTGACCCAATGATTAACCATTGACCCAATAGATCAACTTTTGATCAAAAAGTCAACTTCGTCAAAGTAACTAATTTTTCGACTTAATGACCACTCCATCGACGTATTAAGTCAACTTTTGACTAAAAAGTCAACTTTGGTCAAAATGATCAATTTGTGACCCAATGACCAACCCATCGATCCAATATATCAACTTTTGACCAATAAGTTAACTTTGGTCAAAATGGTCAATTCTTGACCCAATGACCAGCTCATTGATCCAATAGGTCAACTTTGGAAAAAAAAGTCAATTTTGCTCAAAATAGTCAATTTTTGACCTAATGACCAATTATTGACCTAATAAGTCAATCGCTGACCAAAAAGTCAAGTTTGGTCATAATGGTCAATCCTTGACCCAACGACCAACCCATGACCCAATAGGTCAACTTTTGACCAAAGAGTCAACTTTAGTCAAAATGGTATATCCTTGACCCAATGACATCCCATTGACCGAATAGATCAACTTTTGACCAAAACGTCATTTGTGGTCAAAATAGTCAATTTTTTACCTAAAGACCAATTATTGACCCAATAGGTCTACTTTTGACCTAAAAGTTAACTTTGGTGAAAATGGTCAATCCTTGACCCACTGACCAACCCATTGACCCAATAGGTTATCTTTTGACCAAAAAGTCAACTTTAGCCAAAATGGTCAATTTCCATCCTAATGACCAACCCATTGACCCAATAGGATAAATTTTTACTAAAAAATCATCTTTTGTAAAAATGATCAATCTTTGACCCAATGACCATCCTATTGAGCCATTCGGTCAACTTTTGACTAAACTGTCAATTTTGGCCAAATGGTCAATTTTTTACCTAATGACCAGTTATTGACAGAATAAGTCAATTTGTGACCAAAAAGTCAACTTTGGTCAAAATGGTCAATCTTTGACCCAATGGCCAATCCATTGATCCAATGGGTCAATTTTTGGCCAAAAAATCAACTTTGGTCAAAATTCTCAATCCTTGACCCGATGACCAACCCATTAACCCAATAGGTCAACTCTTGACCAAAAAGTTAATTTTGCCCAAAGTAGTCATTTTTGATTTAATGACCACCCCATTGACCCAATAGGTCAATTTTTGACCAAAAAGTCAACTCTAGTAAATATGGTCAATTTCTGAGACAATTACCACCCCATTGACCCAATGGGTCAACTTTTGACCAAAAATACAATTTTGGTCAAAATAGTCAATTTTTTACCCAATGACCAATTATTTACCAATAAGTGAATATTTGACCAAAAAGTCAACTTTGGTCAAAATGGTCAATCCTTGACCCAATGACTAACCCATTAACCTAATAGGTTAACTTTTGACAAAAAAGTCAAATTTGGTCAAAATAGTCATTTTTTGACTTAATGACCACCCCATTAACCTAATAGGTCAACTTTTCACCAAACAGTTAACTCTGTTAAAATGGTCAATTTCTGACACAATGACCACCACATTGACCCATCGGTTCATCTTTTGACCAAAAATACAATTTTGGTCAAAATAGTCAATTTTTTACCTAATGACCAATTATTGACCAAATAAGTCAATATTTGACCAAAAAGTCAACTTTGGTCAAAATGGTCAATCCTTAACCCAATGACCAACCCATTAACCCAATAAGTCAATCTCAGACCAAAAAGTCAACTTTGGTCAAAATAGTCTATTTTTGACCGAATGACCAATTATTGACCCAATAAGTCAATCTCTGACCAAAAAGTCAACTTTGGTCATAATGGTGAGTCCTTGACCCAACAACCAGCCCATTGACCCAATAGGTCAACTTTTGACCAAAATGTCAATTTTGGTCAAAATTGTTAATTTTTGACTTAAAGACCACCCCATTGAACCAATTGGTCAACATTTGACCAAAAAGTCTACTTTGGTTAAAATAGACAGTTTTTGACACAATGACCACCCCATTGACCCAATGGGTCAACTTTTGACAAAAATTCTCAATTTTGGTCAAAATAGTCAATTTTTGACCTAATAACCTCTTATTGAACCAATAAATTAATCTCTGACCAAAAAGTCAGCTTTGGTCGTAATGGTCAATCCTTGAGCATATGAACAACCCATTGACCCAATAGGTCAACTTTTGACCAAAAATTCAACTTCGGTCAAAATGGTTAATCCTTGACCCAATGACATCCTACTGACCCAAATAGGTCAAATTTTGATCAAAAAGTCAATTTTCGTGTAAATAGTCAAATTTTGACCTAATGACTATTTATTGACCCAATAAGTCAACTTTTAACCGAAATGTCAACTTTGGTGAAAATGGTCAACCGTTGACCCAATGACCAAACCGTTGACCCAATATGTCAACTTTTGACCAACAAGTCAACATTGGCAAAAATGGTCAATCCTTGACCCCATGACCAACCTATTGACCCAATAGGTCAACTTTTGGCCAAAAAGTCAATTTTGGCCCAAATTATCAATTTTTTACCTAATGACCAATTATTGACTAAGTAATTCAATTTGTGACCAACAAGTCAACTTTAGTCAAAATGGTAAAGCCTTGACCCAATGACCAACCCATTAACTCAATTGGTCAACTTTTGACCAAAAAATAAATTTTGGTCAAAATGGTCAATCCATGACCCAATGACCAACCCATTGATTCAATAGGTCAACTTTTGACCGAAAAGTCAATTTTGGTCAAAATAGTCAATTTTTGACCTAATGACCACCCTTTGACAATATAAATCAGCTTTTGACCAAAAAGTTAACTCTGGTTAAAATGGTCAATCTCTGACACAATGACAACCCATTTATGCAATGGGTCAACTTTTTGACAAAAAATTTAATTTTGGTCAAAATAGTTAATTTTTTACCTAATAACCAATTATTGACCAAATAAGTCAATCTCGGATCAAAAAGTCAGCTTTGGTCAAAATGGTCAATTTGTGACCCAATGACCAACCCATTGACCCAAAAGGTCAACTTTTGACCTAAAAGTCAACTAAAGTCAAAATGGTCAATTCTTGACCCAATGACTAACTCATTGATCCAATAGGTCAACTTTTAAACAAAAAGTCAATTTTGGTCAAAAAGTCAATTTTCGACCCAATGACCACATTATCGACCCAATAAATCAATCTCTCGACCAAAAGTCAACTTTGGTCATAATGGTCAATCCTTGACCCAACGACCAACCCGCTGACCCAATAGGTGAACTTTTGACCAAAAAGTCAACTTTGGTCAAAATGGTATATACTTGACACAATGACCTCTCACTGGCCTAATAGATAAACTTTTGACCAAAAAGTCAATTTTGGTCAAAATAGTCAATTTTTAACCTAATGACCAATTATTCACCCAATAAGTTAACTTTTGACCTAAATGTCAACTTTGGTAAAAGAAAAAGTCAACTTTGGTCATAATGGTCAATTTTTTAACCTAATGACCAATTATTGACCCAACGACCAACCCATTGACCCAATAGGTCAACATTTGACCAAAAAGACAACTTCAGTCAAAATGGTTAATCCTTGACCCAATAAATCAAATTTTGACCCAAAAATCAATTTTGGTCAAAATAGTCAATTTTTGACCTAATGACCAATTCTCGACCTAATAGGTCAACTTTCGACCAAAATGTCAACTTTCGATGAAAATGGTCAATCATCGACCCAACGACCAACCCATCGACCAACCCATCGACTCCAAACAGTGAACTTTTGAACAAAAAGTCAACTTTAGCCAAAATGGTCAATCCATGACCCCATGACCAAGCTAACTTATTGGTCAAAAGTTGACCTATTGGGTCAATGAGCTGGTCATCAAGTCAAAAAATGACTATTTTGACCAAAATTGACTTTTGGTCAAAAGTCGATCTATCGGATCAATGGTCATTATCGGTTAAGGATTGATCATTTCGACTCAAAGTTTACTTTCTGGTTAGATATCGACTTATTGGTCAAAATCGATCATTAGCTCAAAATCGACTATTTTGACTAAAATTGTATTTTTGTCAAAGTCGACCCATTCTGGTCAATAAGTGGTCATTTTGTCAGAAATTGACCATATTATCTAGAGTTGACTTTTTGGTCAAAAGTTGACCTATTGGGTCAATGGGGTGGTCATTAAGTCAAAAAATAGGTCAACTTTTGGCCTAAAAGTCAATTTTCGTCAAAATATCAATTTTTTACCTAATGAGAAATTATTGACTAAATAAGTGAATCTTTGACCAAAAAGTCAACTTTGCTCAAAATGGTAAAGCCTTGACCCAATGACCAACCCATTAACCCAATTGGTCAACTTTTGACCAAAAATTAAATATTGGTCAAAATGGTCAATCCTTGACCCAATGACCAACCCATTGATTCAATAGGTCAACTATTGACCGAAAAGTCAATTTTGGTCAAAATTGTCAATTTTTGACCTAATGACCACCCGTTGATCATATAAATCAACTTTTGACCTAAAATTCAACTCTGGTTAAAATGGTCAATCTCTGACACAATGACCACCCTATTGACGCAATGGGTCAACTTTTGACAAAAAATTCAATTTTAGTCAAAATAGTTAATTTTTGACCTAATGACAAATTATTGACCAAATAAGTCAATCTCCGACCAAAAAGTCAACTTTGGTCAAAATGGTTAATCCTTGACCAAATGACTAACCATTGACTCAATCTGTAAACTTTTGACCAAAAAGTCAACTTTGGTCAAAATAGTCAATTTGTACCTAATGACCACCCATTTACCTAATAGGTCAACTTTTGACTAAAAAGTCAACTTTAGTCAATATTGTCAATTTATGGCCAAATGACCAACACATTGACCCAATAGGTCAACTTTTGACCAAAAAGTCAACTATAATCAAATTGGTCAATTCTTGACCTAAGGACAAACTCATTAATCCAAAAGGTCAACTTTTGAACAAAAAGTCAATTTTGGTCAAAATTGTCAATTTTTGATCTAATGACCAATTATTGACCCAATAAGTAAATCTCTAACCAAAAAGTTAACTTTAGTCATAATGGTCAATCCTTGACCCAATGACCAACCCATTGACCCAATAGGTGAACTTTTGACCAAAAAGTCAACTTTGGCCAAATGGTATATCCTTGACACAACGACATCACACTGCCCAATAAATTAACTTTTGACCCAAATGTCATTTTTGGTCAAAATAGTCATTTTTAACCTCATGACAAATTATTGACCAAAAAGGTTAACTTTTGACCTAAATGTCAACTTTGGTGAAAAAGGTCAATCTTTGACCCAATGATAAATCCATTGACCCAATAGGTTAACTTTTGACAAAAAAAGTCATCTTTGGCTAAAATGGTCAATTCTCGACCCAATGACCAACCCATCAATCTAACAGTCAAATTTTTACAAAAAAGTCAACTTTTGTCAAAATGATCAATCTTTTACACAATGACCAACCTATTGATCAATAGGTCAACTTTTGACCAAAAATTTTATTTTGGTCAAAATAATCAATTTTTAACCTAATGACCAATTATTGACCGAATAAGTTAATCTGCGACCAAAAAGTCAACTTTGGTCAAAATGGTCAATCCTTGACCCAATAACAAAGCCATTGACCCAATTGGTCAACTTTTGACCAAAAAATCAACTTTGGTGAAAATGGTCAATTCTTGACCCAATGACCAACCCATTGACTAAAAGTTTAAATTTTATCCAAGGAGTAAATTTTTGTCAAAATAATCATTTATTTACCAAATGACAAATTATTGACCAAATATTTCAATGTCTAACCAAAAGTTAACTCTGGTCAAAATGGTCAATCCTTGACCTAATGACCAATCCATTGACCCAATAGGCCAACTTTTGACCGAAGAGTCAGCTTGTTCAAAAAGTCAATTTTTAACCTAATGACCAATTATTGACCCAATAAGTTAATCTCTGACCAAAAAGTCAACTTTGGTTAAAATAGTCAATCCTTGTCCCAATGACCCAATAGGTCAACTTCTGACCAAAAGTCAACTTTGGTCAAAACGGTTAATCCTTGACCCAATGACCAACTTGTTGACCAAATAGGTTAACTTTTGAACAAAAAGTTAATTTTGGTCAAATTAGTGAATTTTTGAATTAATGACCAATTATTGACCCAATAAGTCAATCTCTCGAAAAAGTCAACTTTCATCAAATGGATCTATCCTCGAATCTAATGACCAACCATCAATCCAACAGTCAATTTCTGAGCAAAAAGTCGACTTGGTGAAATGCTCAACCTTGACCAAATTAAAAACACATTGACCCAATAGGTCAACTTTTGACCAAAAAGTTAATTTTGGTCAAAATGGTTAATTTATGATCCAATGACCAACCCTTTGACCCAATAGGTCAACTATTGACCAAAAAGTCATCTTTGGTTAAAATGGTCATTTCTTGACCCAATGACCAACTCTTGACCATATAGGTCAACTTTTGACCAAAAAGTCAACTTTGGTTGAAATGGTCAATGTCTGACCCAATGACCAACATGTTGACCCAATGGGTCAAATTTTGACCAAAAATTCAATTTTAGTTAAAATAGTCATTTTTTGACAAAATGACAAATTATTAACCCAATAAGTCAATCAATGACCAAAAAGTCAACTTTAGTCAAAATGGTCAATCCTTGACCCAATGACCAACCCATTGACCTAATAGGTCAACTTTTGACCAAAAAGTCAACTTTGGGCAAAAAGGTCAATCCTTAACCCAATAGGTCAACTTTTGACTAAAAAGTCAATTTTAGTCAAAATAGTCAATCCTTGACACAATTCCTAACCCATTGACACAATAGGTTAACTTTTGATGAAAAAGTCAATTTTGGTCAATATAGTTAATTTTCGTCAATAAGTTAAGTTTTGACCAAAAAGTTAGCTTTGGTCAAAATGGTCAATTTCTGACCCAATGACCACCCCATTAGCCCAATGGTTCAACTTTTGACAAAAAATTCAATTATGGTCAAAATAGTCAACTTTTGACCTGATGAACAACTATTGGCCCAATAAGTTTATCTTTTGTCAAAATTCAACTTTGGTCAAAATGGTCAATCCTTGACCCAATGACTGGCACATTGACCCAATAGGTCAATTTTTGTCCAAAAAGTTAACTTTGGTCAAAATTGTCGAACCTTGACCCAATGACTAACCCATTGACCTAACAGGTAATCTTTTGGCCAAAAAGTCAATTTTGATCAAAATACTGAATTTTTGACCTAATGACCACCTATTGACCAAATAGGTCGACTTTTGACCAAAAAGTGAACTTTGGTCAAAATGGTCAATTTGCAATCTAATGACCAACCCATCGATCTAACAGTCAACTTATGTCCAAAAAGTCATCTCGATGAAATGGTCAATTCTCGACCCATTAACAAACACGTCGACCCAACAGTCAACTTTATAAAAATTTAGTTTTGTCAAAATAATCAATTTCTCAACTAAATGACCAATTATTGACCCAATAAGTCAATCTGTGACCAAAAAGTCAACTATGTTCGTAATTGTCAATTCTTGATCCAATGACCAACCGATTAACCCAATAGGTAAACTCTTTACAAAAAAGTCAACTATGGTCAAAATGGTCAGTCCTTGACTAAATAACCAACCCATTGACCCAATAGGTCAACTTTTGACCAAAAAGTCAATTTAGGTCAAAATATTCAATTTTTTACCTAATAACCAATTATTAACCCAATAAGCCAATCTCTGACTAAAACGTGAACTTTGGTCAAAATGGTCAATCCTTCGCACAATCACCAACCCATTGACCCAATGGGTCAACTTTTAGCAAAAAAGTAAACTTTCGTCAAAATGGTCAATCCTTGACCCAATGACCAACTAATTAACCCAAAAGGCAACTTTGACCAAAAAGTTTGTTTTGGTCAAAAAAGTCAATTTTTGACCTAATGATCACCCATTGACCCAATAGTTCATCTTTTTACCAAAAAGTCAACTTTGGGCAAAATGGTCAATTTCTGACCCAATGACCAACCCATTGACTTAATAGGTCAACATTTGACCAAAAAGTCAACTTTGGTCAAAATGGTCAATTTATGACCCGATGACCACCTCGTTGACCCAATGGGTCAACTTTTGAACAAAAATTCAATTTTAATCAAAATAGTCAATTTTCGACCTAATGACAAATTATCAACTCTATATGTCAATCTCCGACAAAAAAGTCAACTTTAGTCAAAATGATGCAATCCTCGACCCAATCGGTCAACTTTTCACCAAATATTTAACTTCTGACAAATTGTCAATCTCACTCCAATGACCCAATAGGTCAACTTTTGACCAAAATTCAATTTTGGTTAAAATAGTTGATTTTTTTTACCAAATAACCAATTATTGACCCAATAAGTCATTCTCTGACAAATAGTCAACATTTGGTCAAAATGGTCAATCATCGGCCTAATGACCAACCCACTGTCCCAAAGGTCAACTTTTGACTAAAAACCCAACTTTGGTGAAAAAGGTCAATTATTGACCCAATGACCAACATTTTGACCCAATAAGTTAAATTTTTACCAAAAAGTCAACTTTTATCAAAATGATCAATCCTTGACCAAATGACCAACCAATTGATCCAATAGTTCAACTTTTGACCAAAAAGTTAATTTTGGTCAAAAATAGTCAATTTTCGACATAATGACCAACTCATTGACCCAATAGGTCAACTTTTGACCACAAAGTCAATTTTGGTCAAAATAGTCAATTTTTGGTTTAATGACCACCTCTTTGATCCAATAATTAAACTTTTGACGAAAAAATCAACTTTGGTCAAAATGGTCAATTTCTGACACAATGTTCAACCCACTAACCCAATAGGTCAACTTTTAATGAAAAAGTCAATTTTGGTAAAAATAATTAATTTTTGACACAATGACCAATTATCGACACAATAAGTCAATCTCTGACTAAAACGTCAACTTTGGTGAAAATTGCCAATCCTTGACTCGAAAGGTTAACTTTTGACCAAAATGTAAATCTCTGTCAAAATCGTTAATGCTTGACACAATACATACCCATTGACCCGATTGGTCAACTTTTGACAAAAAGTCAACTTTAGTTAAAATGGTTAATTTCTGACCAATAACCAACTCATTGACCCAATAGGTAAACTTTTGACTAAAACACAACTTTAGACAAAATGGTCAATTCTTGACCCAATGACCACCCATTGACCCAATAGATCAACTTTTGACCAAAAAGTCAACTTTGGTTATAATGGTCAATTTCTGACCCAATGTCCAACTAATTAACCCAATAGGTCAACTTTTGACCAAAAAGCCAACTTTAGTCAAAATGGTCAATTTCTGACCCATTGACCACCTCGTCAACTCGATGGGTCAACTTTCGTCAAAAGGGCAATTTTGGACAAAATAGTCAATTTTGGACCTAATGTCCAATTATTGACCCAATAAGTCAATCTCTGACTAAAAAGTCAACTTTGGTCATAATGGTCAATCCTTGACCCAATTACTAACCCATTGACCCTATAGTTCAACTTTTGTCCAAATAGTTAACTTTGGTCAAAATGGTCATTCCTTGACCCAATGACCAACTCATTGACCCAATAGGTCAACTTTTGACCAAAAAGTAAGTTTGGATCAAAATAGTCAATTTTTGACCTAATGACCGATTATTGACCCAATTAGTCAATCTCTGACCCAAATGTCAACTTTGATAAAAAATAGTTATTCCTTGAACCAATGACCAACCCATTGACCCAATTGATGAACTTCATACCAATAAGTCAACTATGGTTAAAATGGTCAATTCTTAACCTAATGACCAACTCATTGACCAAATTTGTCAAATGTTTAACATAAAGTCAATTTTGGTCAAAATAGTCATTTTTTGAGCTAATGCTCAATTATTGACCCAATAAGTCTATCTCTGACTAAAAAGTCAACTTTGTTCATAACGGTCAATCCTTGGCCCAATGACCAACACACTGACCCAATAGTTCAACTTTTGAACAAGCAGTCAACTTTGGTCAAAATGGTCAATCATTGACCCAATGACCAACCCTTTGACGAATAGGTCAACTTTTGACCAAAAAGTATGTGTGAGTCAAGATAGTCAATTTTTAACATAATGACCGATTTTTTACCCTATAAGTTAATCTCTGACCAAAAAGTCAAATTTGGTCAAAATAGTCATTCCTTGACCTAATGACCAACTCATTGACACAGTAGGTCAACAACTTACCAAAAAGTCAACTTTAGTCAAAATGGTTAATTCTTGACCCAATGACCACCCATTGACCAAAAATGTTAACTTTTAACCAAAAAGATAATTTTTATTAAAATTGTCGTTTATTTACCTAATGAACAATTATTGACCCAATAAGTCATCTCTGACAAAAAAGTCAACTCTGGTCGTAATGGTCAATTCTTGACCCAATGAACAACCCATTAACCCAAGAGTTCAACATTTAACAAAACAGTCAACTTGGGTCAAAGTGGTCAATGCTTGACCCAATAGTTCAACTTTTGACCGAAGTGTTAGTTTTCATCAAAAAAGTTAATTTTTGACCTAATGACCAATTATTGACCCGATAAGTCAATCTGTGACCAAAAAGTCAACTTTGGTCAAAATAGTCAATCCTTGCCCCAATGACCCAATAGGTCAACTTCTGACCAAAAAGTCAACTTTGGTCAAAATGGTCAATCCTTGACCCATTGACAACTCATTGACCCAAAAGGTTAACTTTTGATCGAAAAGTCAATTTTGGTCAAAATAGTTAATTTTTGAATTAATGACCAACTATTGACCCAATAAGTCAATCTCTGATAAAAAGTCAACTTTGGTCAAAATGGACAATCCTTGACCCAATGACCAAACCATTGACCCAATAACTCAACTTTTGAGCAAAAAGTCAACTTTGGTAAAATGCTCAATCCTTGACCAAATGAAAAACCCATTGACCCTATAGGCCAACTTTTGACCAAAAAGTCATCTTTGGTTAAAATGGTCAATTCTTGACCCAATAACCAACTCATTGACAAAATAGGTTAACTTTTGACCAAAAAGTCAACTTCGGTTAAAATGGACAATTTCGTCGATGACCACATCGACTCAATTCCTTGACGAAAATTCAATTTAGTCGAACTCTCAAATGACCAATTATTGACCCAATAAGTCAATCACTGACCAAAAAGTGAATTTTGGTCAAAATGGTCAATCTTGACCCAATGACCAACCCATTGACCTAATAGGTCAATCTTTGACCGAAAATCAATTTTAGGCAAAATGGTCAATCCTTGACCCAATAGGTCAACTTTTGACCAAAAATTCAATTTTGGTCAAAATAGTCAATCCTTGACACAATGCCCAACTCAATGACACAATAGGTTAACTTTTGACCAAAAAGTCAATTTTGGTCAATATGGTTAATTTTTGACCTAATGACCACTCCATTGACCCAATAAGTTATCTTTTGACCAAAAAGTCAACTTTGGTAAAAATGGTCAATTTCTGACCCAATGACCACCCCGTTAACCCAATTATTCAACTTTTGACAAAAATTCGATTTTTGATCAAAAAAGTCAATTTTTGACCTGATGACCAACTATTGGCCCAATAAGTCTATCTCTGGCCAAAAAGTCAACATTGGTCAAAATGGTCAATCCTTGACCCAATGACCGACACATTGACCAAATAGGTCAATTTTTGACCAAAAAGTCAACTTTAGTCAAAATGGTCGAACCATGACCCAATGACCAACCCATTGACCCAAGAGGTAAACTTTTGACTAAAAAGTCATTTTTGGTCAAAATAGTGAACTTTTGACCTAATGACCACCAATTGACCAAATATGTCAACTTTTGACCAAAAAGTCAACTTTGGTCAAAATGGCTAATTAGTGACCCAATGACGAACCCATTGACCCAATAGGTCAACTTTTGTCCAAAAATTCATCTTTGGTGAAAATAGTCAATTCTTGACTCATTGACAAACTCGTTGATCTAATAGGTCAACTTTTGAAAAAAAAGTAAATTTTCATCAAAATAGTCAATTTTTGACCTAATGACCAATTATTGACCCAATAAGTCAATCTCTGACCAAAAAGATAACTTTGTTCATAATGGTTAATTCCTGACCCAATGACCAACCCATTGACCCAATAGGTAAACTTTTGCAAAATGTCAACTTTGCTCAAAATGGTAAATCCTTGACTAAATGAGCAACCCATTGAACCAATAGGTCAACTTTTGACCAAAAGGTCAATTTTGGTCAAAATAGTCAATTTTTGACCTAATAACCAATTATTAACCCAATAAGCCATTCTCTGACCAAAACGTCAACTTTGGTCAAAATGGTCAATCCTTCGCACCATGACCAACCCATTGACCTAATAGGTCAACTTTTAGCAAAAAGTCAACTTTTGTCAAAATTTTCAATCCTTGACCCAATGACCAACCCATTAACCCAATAGGTAACTTTTGACCAAAAAGTCGGTTTTGGTCAAAATAGTCAATTTTTGACCTAATGGCCACCCATTGACCCAATGTTCAACTTTTGACCAAAAAGTCAACTTTGGTCAAAATGTTAAATTCTAACCCAATGACCAACCCATTGACCTAAATGTCAACCTTTGACCAAAAAGTCATTTTTGGTCAAAATGGCCAATTTCTGACCCGATGACCACTCCGTTCACCCAATGGGTCAACTTTTAAACAAAATTTTAATTTTGAATAAAATAGTCAATTTTTGACCTAATGACCAATTTTTGACCCTATAAGTCAATCTATTACCAAAAAGTCAATTTTGGTCAAAATAGTTAATTTTTGACCAAATAACCAATTATTGACCCAATAAGTCAACATTTGGCCAAAATGGTCAATCCTCAGCCTAATGACCAACCCACTGACCCAATAGGTCAACTTTTTACCAAAAAGTTAAGTTTTGTCAAAATGATCAATCCTTGACCCAATGATCAAATCATTGATCCAATCGGTCAACTTTTGACCAAAAAGTCAATTTTGGTAAAAAAAGTCAATTTTTGACATAATGAACAACTCATTGACCCAATAGGTCAACTTTTGACCAAAAAGTCAATTTTGGTCAAAATAGTCAATTTTTGACCTATTGACAACCCAATTGACCCAGTAGGTCAACGTTTGACCAAAAAGTCAACTTTGGTCAAAATGGTCAATTTTTAACAAACTGACCAATCCATTGACCCAAGATGTCAGCTTTTGACGAAAAAATCAATTTTGGTCAAAATAGTAATTTTTTATCTAATGACCAATTATTGACCCAATAAGTCAATCTCTTACCAAAACGTCAACTTTGGTCAAAATGGTCAACCCTTGACCTAATGACCAACCGATTGACCCAATAGATTAACTTTTGACTAAAATGTCAATATTGGTTAAAATGGTCAATCCTTGACACAATGACATACTCATTGACCCAATTGGTCAACTTTTGACAAAAAAGTAAATTTTGGTCAAAATAGTCAATTTTTAACCTAACAACCACCCCGTTGACCCAATAAGTTAACATTTTACCAAAAAGTCAACTTTAGTTAAAATGGTTAATTTCTGACCCAATAACCAACCCATTGAACCAATAGGTCAACACTTGACTGAAAAGACAACTTTGGTCAAAATGACCAATCCTTGATCTAATGACAAACCCATTAACCCAATAGGTCAACTTTTGACCAAAATCTCAACTTTAGTTAAAATGGTCAATTACTGACCCAATGACCAACACATTGACCCAATAAGTCAAATTTTTACCAAAAAGTAAACTTTTGTCAAAATGATCAATGCTTGACCTAATGACCAACCTAGTGACTCAATAGGTTAACTTTTGACCAAAAAGTTAATTTTGGTTAAAATAGTAAATTTTTGACATAATAACGAATTCATTGACCAAATAGGTCAACTTTTGACACAAAGTCAATTTTGGTCAAAATAGTCAATTTTTGACCTAATGACCACCCCATTAATCCAATAGGTAAACATTTGAAAAAAAAGTCAACTTTGGTCAAAATGGTCAATTTCTGACACAAAGACCAACCCACTGACTCAATTGGTCCACATTTAACGAAAAGGTCAATTTTGGTCCAAATAATCAATTTTTGACATAATGACCAATAACTGACCACATAAGTTAACCTCTGACTAAAACCTCAACTTTGGACAAAATGGTTAATCCTTGACCCAATGACCAACCCATTTACCCAATAAGTTAACTTTTGACCAAAAAGTCAATTTTAGTCAAAATGTTCAAAGCATTAACACAATATCATACCCATTAACCCAATCTGGTCAACTTCGACAAAACAGTAAATTATTTGTCAAAATACTGATCAAAAAGTATATTTTGGTCAAAAAGTAACTAATAGTCAATTTTTTAATTTTGGTCAAAAAATTTAATTTTGGTAAAAAAAAGTTAATTTTTAAATTTTGGTCAAAAATGACAACTTTGGACAAAATGGTCAATACTTGACCCAATGACAAACCCATTAACCTAATTAGTTAACTTTTGACCAAAAAGTCAACTTTGGTTAAAATGGTCAATTTCTGACCCAATGACCAAGCCAATGTCCCAATACGTCAATTTTTTACCAAAAAGTTAACTTTTGTCAAAATGATCAATTCTTGACCCAATGACTAACCTTTGACTTAATAGGTCAACTTTTGACCAATTATTGACCCAAAAAGTCAATCTCCGACCAAAAAGTCAACTTTAGTTATAATAGTCAATCCTTGACCGAACGACCAACCCATTGACCCAATACGTCAATTTTTGACCAAAAAGTCAACTTTGGTCAAAATGGTAAATCTTTGACCCAATGACTTTCCATTGAACCAAAAGATCAACTTTTGACCAAAAAGTCAATTTTGGTCAAAATAGTCAATTTTTGACCAAATGACCCCACATTGGCCCAATAAGTCAATTTTTGACCAAAATATCAACTTTAGTCAAAATGGTGAATTTTTGACCCAATGACCAACCCATTGACCCGAGAAGTCAACTTTTGACCAAAAAGTCAAATTTGGTCAAAATGGTCAATTCTTGACCCAATTACCAACACAATGACCAAATATGTCAACTATTGACCAAAAAGTCAACATTGGTCAAAATGGTCAATTTTGATCCAATGATCACCCCGTCAATCTCAATGGGTAGTCATTGGATCAAAAATGGTTACCTCGTCAAAATGGTCAATCCTTGACCCAATAGGTTAACTTTGGTCGAAATTGTCAATCCTTGACCCAATGACCAACCCATTCACCCAATAGGTTAACTTTTAACCAAAAGTCAATGTTGGTCAAAATAGTCAATTTTAACCTAAGGACCAATTATTAACCCAGTGAATAACTCTAACCAAAAAGTCTACTTTGGTCAAAATGATCAATCCTTGACCAAATGAATAACCCATTGACCCAATAGGTCAACTTTTGACCAAAAAAGTTAACTTTGGTCAAAATGGTCAATTTCCGACACAATGAATACCCTATTGACCCAACAGGTCAACTTTTGACCAAAAATTTAATTTTGGTTAAAATGATCAATTTTTTGACCAAAAGACCAATTAATGACCTAATAAGTCAATCTCTGACCAAAAAGTCAACTTTGGATAAAATGGTCAATCCTTGACCCAATGAACAAATAAGTTAACTTTAGACGAAAAAGTCAACTTTTGTCAAAATGGTCAATTCTTGACCCAATGACCAACCCATTGACCCAATAGGTTAATTTTTGACCGAAAAGTTAATTTTGGTCAAAATAGTCAAATTTTTACCTAGTGACCAACTATTGACCCATTAGGTCAACTTTTGACCAAAAACTCAATTTTGGTCAAAATGGTCAATTTATGAACCAATGACCAACCCATTGAACCCAATAGGACAACTTTTGACCAAAAAGTCATCTTTGGTTAAAATGGACAATTTTTGAGCCAATAACTAACTCATTGACCAAATAGGTCAACTTTTGACCAAAAAGTCAACTGGTCAAAGTGGTCAATTTCTGACCCAATGACCACCTCGTTGACCTAATGGGTCAACTTTTGATCAAAAATTCAATTTTGCTCAAAATAGTATTTTTGACCTAATGACCAATTATTGACCCAATAAGTCAATCACTGCCCAAAAAGTCAACTTTGGTTAAAATGGTCAATCCTTGACAATTTTAACAAACCCATTGACCTAATAGGTCAACTTTTGACCAAAAAGTCAACTTTGGGCAAAATGGTTAATCCTTGACCCAATAAGTCAACTTTTCACCAAAAAGTCAATTTTGGTCAAAATAGTCAATTTTTGTCCAATGACCACCCATTGACCAAATTTGTCAATCTCTGACCAAAAAGTTAATTTTGTTCATAATGGTTAATTCATGACCCAATGACCAACCCATTGACCCAATAGGTTAACTTTTTACAAAAAAGTCAAGTTTGGTCAAAATGGTCAATCCTTGACTAAATGACCAACACATTGACCCAATTGGTCAACTTTTGACTAAAAAGTTAATTTTAGTCAAAATAGTCAATTTTTGACCTAATAACCATTTATTGACCCAATAAGCCAATCTCTGACCAAAACATAAACTTGGTCAAAACGGTCAATCCTTGACATAATGACCAACCCATTGACCCAATATGTCAACTTTTGAGCAAAAAGTCAACTTTAGTAAAAATGGTCAATCCTTGACACAATAACCAACCCATTGACCCAATAGGTCAACTTTTGACCAAAAAGTCAATTTTGGTCAAAATAGTTAATTTTTGACCTAATGACCACCCATTGACCCAATAGATCAACTTTCGACCAAAAAGTCAACTTTGGTTATAATGGTCAATTTCTGACCCAATGACCAACTAATTAACCCAAAAGGTCAACTTTTGACCAAAAAGCCAACTTTAGTCAAAATGGTCAATTTCTGACCCAATGACCACCCCGTTGACCCGATGGGTCAACTTTTGGCCAAAAGGGCAATTTTGGTCAAAATAGTCAATTTTTGACCTAATGTCCAATTATTGACCCAATAAGTCAATCTCTGACTAAAAAGTCAACTTTGGTCATAATGGTCAATCCTTGACCCAATTACTAACCCATTGACCCTATAGTTCAACTTTAGTCCAAATAGTCAACTTTGGTCAAAATGGTCATTCCTTGACCTAATGACCAACTCATCGACTTAATAGTAACAACTTTTGACCAAAATGTAGTCAATTTTTGACCTAATGACCGATTATTGACCCAATTAGTCAATCTCTGACCCAAATGTCAACTTTGATCAAAATAGTTAATCCTTGAACCAATGACCAACCCATTGACCCAATAGGTCAACTTCATACCAATAAGTCAACTTTGGTTAAAATGGTCAATTCTTAACCTAATGACCAACTCATTGACCAAATTGGTCAAATTTTTAACAGAAAGTCAATTTCGGTCAATATAGTTATTTTTTGAGCTAATGACCAATTATTGACGCAATAAGTCAATCTCTGACTAAAACGTCAACTTTGTTCATAATGATCAATCCTTGGCCTAATGACCAACACATTGACCCAATAGTTCAACTTTGGAACAAACAGTCAACTTTAGTCAAAATGGTCAATCCTTGACCCAATGAAGAACCCTTTGACTGAATAGGTCAACTTTTGACCAAAAAGTATGTGTGGGTCGAGATAGTCAATTTTTAACCTAATGACCGATTTTTTACCCTATAAGTTAATCTCTGACAAAAAAGTCAAATTTGGTCAAAATAGTCATTCATTGACCTAATGACCAACTCATTGACACAGTAGGTCAACATCTTACCAAAAAGTCAACTTTGGTCAAAATGGTCATTTCTTAACCCAATGACCAACCCATTGAGCAAAAAGGTTAAATTTTAACCAAAAAGTCAATTTTTATCAAAATTGTCATTTATTTACCTAATGACCAATTATTGACCCAATAAGTCAATCTCTGACCAAAAAGTCAACTCAGGTCATAATGGTCAATCCTTGACCCAGTGACCAACCCATTAACCCAAGAGTTCAACTTTTCGACAAAATAACTAACTTTGGTCAAAATGGTCAATCTTCGACCTAATGACCAACCCATCGAATCAATAGTTCAACTTTCGACCAAAGAGTTATTGGCACAAAAAAGTTAATTTTTAACCTAATGACCATTTGTTGACCCGATAAGTCAATCTGTGATCAAAAAGTCAACTTTGGTTAAAATAGTCAATCCTTGCCCCCATGACCTAATAAGTCAACTTCTGACCAAAAAGTCAACTTTGGTCAAAATGGTCAATCCTTGACCCAATGACCAACTCATTGACCTAATAGGTTAACTTTGAACGAAAAGTCAATTTCGGTCAAAATAACTAACTTCTTGAATTAATGACCAACTATCAATCTAATAAGTTAATCTCTCGATAAAAAGTCAACTTTCGTTAAACTTGACAATCTCGACCCAATGACCAATCCATTGACCCAATAAGTCAACTTTTGAGCAAAAGTCAACTTTGGTGAAATGCTCAATCCTTGACCAAATGAAATACCCATTGACCCTATAGGTCAACTTTTGAGCAAAAAGTCATCTTTGGTTAAAATGGTCAATTCTTGACTCTAATAACAAACTCATCGACCTAAATAAAGTTAACTTTTGAACAAAAAGTCAACTTCTGTAAAAATGGACAATTTCGACCTAATGATCCACCTCCATTGACTCTAATGGGTCAACTTTTGACAAAAAATTCAATTTTAGTCAAAATACTCATTTTTGACATAATGACCAATTATTGACCCAATAAGTCAATCACTGACCAAAAAGTGAATTTTGGTCAAAATGGTCAATCTTGACCCAATGACCAACCCATTGACCTAATAGGTCAACTTTTGACCAAAAATCAAATTTGGGAAAAAATGGTTAATCCTTGACCCAATAGGTCAACATTTGACCAAAAAGTCAATTTTGGTCAAAATAGCCAATCCTTGACATAATGACCAACCCATTTACACAATAGGTTAACTTTTGACCAAAAAGTCAATTTTGGTCAATATGGTTAATTTTTGACCTAATGACCACTCCATTGACCTAATAAGTTATCTTTTGACCAAAAAGTCAACTTTGGTCAAAACTGTCAATTTCTGACCCAATGACCACCCCGTTAACTGAATGGTTCAACTTTTGCCAAAAATTCAATTTTGGTCAAAATAGTCAATTGTTGATCTCATGACCAACTATTCCCAATAAGTCTATCTCTGGCCAAAAAGTCAACTTGGTCAAAATGGTCAATCCTTGACCCAATAGGTCAATTTTTACCAAAAAGTCAACTTTAGTCAAAATGGTCAAACCATGACCCAATGACCAACCCATTGTCCCAAGAGGTGAACTTTTGACTAAAAAGTCATTTTTGGTCAAAATAGTGAATTTTTGACCGATTGACCAAATATGTCAACTTTTGACCAAAAAGTCAACTTTGGTCAAAATGGCCAATTAGTGACCCAATGACCAACCCATTAACCCAATAGGTCAACTTTTGTCCAAAAATTCATCTTTGGTGAAAATGGTCAATTCTTGACCCTTTGACAAACTCGTTGACCCAATAGGTCAACTTTTGATAAAAAATTAAATTTTTGTCAAAATAGTCAATTTTTAACCTAATGACCAATTATTGACCCAATAAGTCAAACTTTGACCAAAAAGACAACTTTGTTCATAATGGTTAATTCCTAAACTTTTTACAAAAAAGTCAACTTTAGTCAAAATGGTCAATCCTTGACTAAATGACCAACCCATTGAACCAATAGGTCAACTTTTGACGAAAAAATCAATTTTGGTCAGAATAGTCAATTTTTGACCTAATAACTAAGTATTAACCCAGTAAGCCATTCTCTGACCAAAACGTCAACTTTGGTCAAAATGGCCAATCCTTCGCACTATGACTCAACCCATCGAACTTCATCAGTCAACTTTTAAGCAAAAGTCAACTTTCACAAAATCATTAATCCTTGACCCAATGACCAACCCATTAACCCAATAGGTTACTTTTGACCAAAAAGTCAGTTTTGGTCAAAATACTCAATTTTTAACCTAATGGTCACCCATTGACCCAATGTTCAACTTTTGACCAAAAAGTCAACTTTGGTCAAAATGTTAAATTCTAATCCATTGACCAACTCATTGACCTAAAGGTCAACCTTTGACCAAAAATTCGATTTTGGTCAAAATGGCCAATTTCTGACCCGATGACCACCCCGTTCACCCAATGGGTCAACTTTTGAACAAAAATTTAATTTTGATCAAAATAGTTAATTTTTGACCTAATGACCAATTATTGACCCTATAAGTCAATCTCTGAACAAAAAGTCAATTTTGGTCAAAATAGTTAATTTTAACCAAATAACCAATTATTGGCCCAATAAGTCAACATTTGGCCAAAATGGTCAATCCTCAGCCCAATGACCAACCCACTCGATCTAATAGTCAACTTTTTACCAAAAGTCAACTTTCATTAAAATGATCAATCTCAACCCAATGATCAAATCATCGATCCAATCGCTCAACTTTCGAGCAAAAAGTCAATTTCGTCAAAAAGTCAATTATTGACATAATATAACTCATTGACCCAATATGTCAACTTTTAACCAAAAAGTTAATTTTGGTCAAAATAGTCAATTTTTTTACCTAACGACAACCCAATTGACCCAGTAGGTCAACGTTTGACCAAAAAGTCAACTTTGGTCAAAATAGTCAATTTTTAACAAAGTGACCAACCCATCGACCCAATATGTCACTGTTGACGAAAGTCAATTTTGGTCAAAATAGTAAAATTTTTGGATCTAATGACCAATTATCGACCTAATAAGTCAATCTCCACCAAAACGTCAACTTTGGTCAAAATGGTCAACCTCGATCTAATGACCAACCGATCGACCCAATAAGTTAACTTTCGACTAAAATGTCAATATCGTTAAAATGGTCAATCTCGACACAATGGCATACTCATCGAACTCAACTGCGAACTTTTCGACAAAAAATGTAAATTTTGGTTAAAATAGTCAATTTTTAACCTAACAACCACCCCGTTGACCTAATAAGTCAACATTTTACCAAAAAGTTAACTTTAGTTAAAATGGTTAATTTTTGACCCAATAACCAACCCATTAACCCAATAGGTCAACCCTTGACCAAAAAGACAACTTTGGTCAAAATGGTCAATCCTTGATCTAATGACAAACCCATTAACTCAATAGGTTAACTTTTGACCAAAATCTCAACTTTGGTTAAAATGGTCAATTACTGACCCAATGACCAACACATTGACCCAATAAGTCAAATTTTTACCAAAAAGTAAACTTTGGTTAAAATAATCAATACTTGACCTAATGACCAACCTAGTGACTCAATAGATTAACTTATGACCAAAAAGTCAATTTTGGTTAAAATAGTAAATTTTTGACATAATAACCAATTCATTGACCAAATAGGTCAACTTTTGACCACAAAGTCAATTTTGGTCAAAATAGTTAATTTTTGACCTAATGACCACCCCATTGATCCAATTGGTAAACATTAAAAAAAAAGTCAACTTTGGTCAAAATGGTCAATTTCTGACACAAAGACCAACCCACAGTCCCTATTGGTCCACATTTAACGAAAAAGTAAATTTTGGTCCAAATAATCAATTTTTGACATAATGACCAATTATTGACCCAAAGTCAACCTCTGACAAAAACGTCAACTTTGGTCAAAATGGTCAATCTCGACCCAATGACCAACCCATTGACTCAATAGGTTAACTTTTGACCAAAATGTCAATTTTAGTCAAAATGTTCAATGCTTGACACAATACATACCCATTAACCCAATTGGTCAACTTATGACAAAAAGTAAATTTTGGTCAAAATGTAACAAAAAAGTAAATTTTGTTCAGAAAGTAACTAATAGTCAATTTTTTAATTTTGGTCAAAAAAGTTAATTTTGGTGAAAAAGTTAATTTTTAAATCAAAAAAGATAACTTTGGACAAAATGGTCAATCCTTGACCCAATGACAAACCCATTGACCTAATTGGTTAACTTTTGACCAAAAAGTCAACTTTAGTTAAAATGGTCAATTTCTGACCCAATGACCAACCCCTTGTCCCAATACGTCAATTTTTTACCAAAAAGTCAACTTTTGTCAAAATGATCAATCCTTGACCTAATGACTAACCTTTGACTTAATAGGTCAACTTTTGACCAAAAATTCAATTTTGGACAAAATAATCAATTTTGGATATAATAGTCAATTTTTTACGTAATGACCAATTATTGACCGAATAAGTCAATTTGTGACCAAAAAGTCAACTTTGGTCAAAATAGTCAATCCTTGACCCAATGACCAACCCATTGGCCCAATTGGTCAACTTTTGACGAAAAAATCATCTTTGGTCAAAATGGTCAATCATTGACCCAATGACCAACCCATTGACCAAATAGATCAACTTTCGACCAAAAAAGTCAACTCTGGTTAAATTGGTCAATTTCTCGACATATGACCACCTCATCGACTCCAATGGTCAACTTTTCGACAAAAATAAATTTTGGTTAAAATAGTCAATTTTTGACCTATTAACCAATTATTGACTAAATAAGTCAATTTTTGACAAAAAACTTAACTTTGGTCAAAATTGTCAATCCTTGACTCAATGACTAACCATTGACCCAATAGGTCAACTTTTGACCAAAATGTCAACTTTGGTCAAAATTGTCAATTTTTTACATAATGACCACCTCGTTGACCTAATAAGGTCAACTTTTGACTAAAATGTCAACTTTGGTCAAAATGGTCATTCTGTGATCCAATGACCAACCAATTGACCCATTAGGTCAACTTTTGACCAAAAAGTTAACCCGGTCAAAATGGTAAATTCGACCATCCAATGACCAACTCATCGATCAAATAGGTTAACTTGAACAAAAATTTAATTTCGCAAAATAGTCAATTTTTCACCTTATCGACCAATTATCGAATCCAATAAGTCAATCTCCGACCAAAAAGTCAACTTTCGGCTACAATACTAATCCCGACCCAACAACCAACTCATCGAATCCAATGCGTCAACCCTTGACCAAAAAGTCAACTTTCGACAAAATGGCAAATCTTCGACCCTATGACATCCCACTGAACCAAAAGATCAACTTTTGACCAAAAAGTCAATTTTCGTCAAAATAGTCAAATTTTGAAAAAATGACCACCCATTGGCCCAATAAGTCAATTTTTGATCAAAATATCAACTTTAGTCAAAATGGTCACTTTTTGACCCAATGACCAACCCATTGACCGGAGAAGTCAACTTTTGACCAAAAAGTCAATTTTGGTCAAAATGGTCAATTCTTGACCCAATTACCAACTCAATGACTAAATATGTCAACTATTGACCAAAAAGTCAACATTGGTCAAAATGGTCAATTTTTGATCCAATGACTACCCCGTTGACCCAATGGGTCAACTTTTGACAGAAAATTTAATTTTGGTTAAAATAATCAATTTTTGACCTAATGACCAATTATTGACCCAATAAGTCAACTCTGACCAAAAAGTCAACTTTGGTCAAAATGGACAATCCTTGACCCAATGAGAAATTCATTGACCATATAGGTCAACTTTCAACCAAGAAGTCAATTTTGGTCAAAATAGTCAATTTTTGACCTAATGACCCCCAATTGACCCAATAAGTCAACTTTTGACCGAAATGTCAACTTTGATCAAAATGGTCAACTTTTTACCCAATGACCAACCGATTGACCCAATAGGTCAGCTTTTGTCTAAAAGTCATCTTTGGTCAAAAAGATGAATTTCTTCATGCAATTACCAACTCAATGACCAACAGTGCCAATTCGACTAAAATAAACTTTAGTCAAAATTTATTAATTTCGACACAACGACTACCTCATTGACCCAATGGGTCAACTTTTGACAAAAAATTCAATTTTGGTCAAAATAATAAATTTTTGACCTAATGACAAATTATTGACCAAAAAAGTCAATCTCTAACTGAAAAGTCAACTTTGGTCAAAATGGTCAATCCTTGACCCAAAAGGTTAACTTTGGTCGAAATTGTCAATCCTCGACCTAAAGGACTAACCCATTCACCTAACAGTTAACTTTTAACAAAAGTCAATGTTGGTCGAATACAGTCAATTTTAACTCTAAGGACCAATTATCGACCCAAAGAATCAAACTCTATCCAAAAAGTCAACTTTGGTCAAAATAATCAATCCTCGACCTAATGACTAACCCAGTGACCCAATAGGTCAGCTTTTGACCAAAAAAGTTATCTTTGGTCAAAATGGTCAATTTCCGGAACAATGAATACCCTATTGACCCAATGGGTCAACTTTTGGCCAAAAATTTAATTTTGGTTAAAATAATCATTTTTTTAACTAAATGACCAATTATTGACCTAATAAGTCAATTTCTGACCAAAAAGTCAACTTTGGTTAACATGGTCAATCCTTGACCCAATGACCAAACGATAGACCAAATAAGTCAACTTTAGACGAAAAAGTCAACTTTGGTCAAAATGGTCAATTCTTCACCCAATGACCAACCCATTGACCCAATAGGTTAATTTTTGACCAAAAAGTCAATTTTGGTCAAAATATTCAAATTTTTACCTAGTGACTAACCATTGACCCAACAGGTCAACTTTTGAGCAAAAACTCAATTTTGGTCAAATTGGTCAATTTATGAACCAATAACCAACCCATTGAACCCAATAGGACAACTTTTGACCAAAAAGTCATCTTTGGTTAAAATGGACAATTTTTGAGATAATAACTAACTCATTGACCAAACAGTCAACTATCGACTCAAAAAGTCAACCGGTCAAAGTGTTCAATTTCTCGACCCAATGACCACCTCGCTGATCTAACGAATAACTTTCGACCAAAAATTCAATTTCGCTTCAAAATAGCCATTTTTAACCTAATGACCAATTATTGACCCAATAAGTCAATCACCGCTCAAAAAGTCAACTTTGGTTAAAAATGGCTAATCATCGATCTAATGACCAACGCATTGATCCTAATAAAGTCAACTTTCGACCAAAAAGTCAACTTTCGGGCAAAATGGTTAATCCTTGACCCAATAGGTCAACTTTTCACCAAAAAATCAATTTTGGTCAAAATAGTTAATTTTTGTCCTAATGACCACCCATTGACCTAATAGGTCAACTTTTGACCGAAAAGTCAACTTTGGTCAAAATGGTCAATCACTGTCCCAATGACCAACCCATTAACTCAATAGGTCAACATTGGACCAAAAAATCAAATTTGGCCAAAATGGTCAATCCTTGACCCAATGACCAACCCATTTACCCAATAGGTCAACTTTAAACCAAAAAGTTAATTTTGGTCAAATTTGTCAATTTTTGACCTAATGACCACCCCATTAACCCAATAGGTGAACTTTTGACTAAAAAGTTAAGTTTGGTCAAAATTATCAATTCTGGCCCAAAGATTAACCCATTGATCCAATATGTCAACTTTTGACCAAAATAGTTAATTTTTGACATAATGGCCAATTATTGACCCAAAAATTCAATCTCTGACCAGAAGGTTAGCTTTGATCAAAATATAAACTTTTGACCAAAAAGTGAACTTTAGTCAAAATAGTTAATTCTTGATACAATGACCAACCCGTTGACATAATAGGCAAACTTTTGACTAAAAAGTCAATTTTGGTCACTATAGTTAATTTTTGACCTAAGACTCAATCGGTCAACTTTTGACCAAAAAGTCGACTTTGGTAAAAATGGTCAATTTCTGACCTAATGACCACCCCATTGACTAAACGGGTCAACCTTTGACCAAAAACTCAATTTTAGTCAAAATAGTCAATTTCTTACCTAATGACCAATCACTGACCCAATAAATCAATCTCTGACCAAATAGCCAACATCGGTCAAAATGGTCAATCCTTGACCCAATGACCGACCCATTGACCCAAATGGTCAACATTTAACCAAATATTCATCTTTGGTCAAAATGGTCAATCCTTGACCCAATGATCCGATTGGTCAACTTTTGACCAAAAAGCAATTTTGATCAAAATTGTCAATTTTTGACCTAATAACTAATTATCGACCCAATAAGTCAATCTCTAACAAAAAAGTTAACTTATGTCAAAATATTTATTCCTTGGCACAATGACAAACCCATTCACTCAATTGGTCAACTTTTAACCAAAAATCACTTTGATTAAAATGGTCAATCCTTGGCCCAATGACCAACCCATTGACCCTATATGTCAACTTTTGACCAAAAAGTCAATTTTGGTCATAGTAGTCAATTTTTTACCTAATGACCACACCATTAACCCCATAAGTCAACTTTTGACCAAAAAGTTAACTTTGGTCAAAATGATCAATTTCTGACCCAACGACCACTCCGATAACCCAATGGGTCATCTTTTGACCAAAAATTCAATTTTGGTCAAAATACTCAATTTTTGACATGATGGCCAACTATTAACCCAATTAGTCAATCTCTGATCAAAATGTAAACTTTGCTCAAAATGGTCAATCCTTGACCCAATGACCAACCCATTGGCCCAATAGGTCAACTTTTGACCAAAAAGTCAACTTCAGTCAAAATGGTGAAACTTCGACCCAATAACCAACTCTATCAATCTAATAGGTCAACTTTTGACCAAAAAGGCAATTTTGGTCAAAATAATCAATTTTGACCTAATGACCACCTATTGACCAAATAGGTCAACTTTTCACCCAAAAGTCAACTTTGGTCAAAATGGTTAATTTGTAACCCTATGACCAACCCATTGACCCAATAGGTCAACTTTTGTCCAAAAAGTCAAATCTGGTGAAATGGTCAATTCTTGACCCGATAACAAACGCATCGACTCAATAGGTCAACTTTTGAAAAAAAAAGTCATTTTGGTCAAAATAATCAATTTTTAACTTAATGACCATTATTGAACCAATAAGTCTATCTCCGACCAAAAAGTTAACTTTGTTCAAAATGGTCATTTATTGACCCAATGACCAACCCATTGAACCAATAAGTTAACTTTTTTAAAAATAGTGAACTTTTATCAAAATGGTTAATCCTTGACAAAAGACCAACCCATTGACCCAATAGGTCAACTTTTGACCAAAAAGCCTAATTTTGGTCAAAATAGTCAATTTTTAAACTAATAACCAATTATTGACCCAATAAGCCAATCTCCGACCAAAACGTGAACTTTGGTGAAAATGGTCAATCATTCACACAATGACCAACCCATTGACCCAATAAGTCAACTTTTAGCAAGAAGTCAACATTGGTCAAAATTGTCAATCCTTGACCCAATGATCAACCCATTGACCTAATAGGTCAACTTTAGACCAAAAAGTCAGTTTTGGTAAAAGAAATCAATTTTTGAACTAATGACCAGCCATTGACCCAATAGTTTAAGTTTTGTCCAAAAAGTCAACTTTGGTCAAAATGGTTAATTTCTGACCCAATGACCAACCTGTTGACCTAATAGGTCAACTTTTGACTAAAAAGTCAACTTTGGTCAAGATGGTCAATTTCTAACACGATGACCACCCCGTTGACCCAATGACCAGCTATTGACCCTATAAGTCAATCTCTGATCAAATAGTCAACTTGGTTAAAATGGTGAATCCTTGACCCAACGACCAACCCATTGACCCAATAAGTCAACTTTTCACCAAGTAGTTATCTTCGGTCAAAATGGTCAATCCTTGACCCAATGACCCAATAGGTCAACTTTTGACCAAAAATCAATTTTGGGGAAAATAGTTAATTTTTGATCAAATAACCAATTATTGACCCAATAAGTCAATCTCTAACATAAAAGTCAACATTTGGTCAAAATGGTCAACTTCGCCCAATGACTAACCCATCGACCTAATAGGTCAACTTTTTACCAAAAAGTCAACTTCGTCAAATGATCAACTTTCGACTCAAATGATCAACCCATCGATCCAATAGCCAACTTTCGACCAAAAATCTTTGGTCAAAAAAGTCAATTTTCGACATAATGAACAACCTCATCAATCTAATAAAGTCAACTTTCACCAAAAATTAATTTTGGTCAAAATAATCATTTTTTTAACCTAATGACAACTCATTTGTCCTAATAGGTCAACTTTTGACCAAAAAGTAAACTTTGGTCAAAATGGTCAATTTCTGACCCAATGACCAACTCATTGACCCAATATGTCAACTTTTGACGAAAAAGACAATTTCGGTCAAAATACTAATTTTCGACCTAATGACCAATTATCGATCCAATAAGTCAATCTCTCGACCAAAATGTCAACTTTGGTCAAAATGGTCAATCTTCGACCCAATAACCAACCCATTCGACCCAATATGTTAACTTCTGACCAAAATGTCAACTTTGGTCAAAATGATTAATCCTTGACACAATGATAATACCAATTGAATCTCTATTGTCAACTTGACAAAAAGTAAATTTTGGTTAAAATAGTCAATTTTTAACCTAACAACCAACCTTTTCAACCTAACAGATCATCATTTGATCAAAAAGTCAAGTTTAGTTAAAATGGTCAATTCTGATCCAATAACCAACCCATTGACCCAATTGTCAACTTTTGACCAAAAAGATAACTTTGGTCAAAATGGTCAATCCTTGACCTAATGACAAACCCATTGACCCAATAAAGTCAACTTTCAACTCAAAAAGTTAACTTTGGTTAAAATAGCCAATTTCTGATCCAATGACCAAGCCATCGACTTACTCAATTTATCTACTCAAAAGTCAACTTTTGTCAAAATGATCAATCCTTGACCCAATGACCAACCTAGGACCCAATAGGTCAAATTTTGACTAAAAAGTAAATTTTGGTAAAAAATTAGTTTATTTTTGACATAATGACCACCCCATTGATCCAACAGGTCAACTTTTGACAAAATAGTCAACTTTGGTCAAAATGATCAAATTCTGACACAAAGACCAACCCTCTGATCGAATAGGTCAACTTTTGACTAAAAAGTCAACTTTGGTCAAAATTGTCAATTTTTGACATAATGACCAATTATTGACCCAATAAGTCAATCTCTGACTAAAATGTCAACTTTGGTCAAAATGGTCAATCGTTGACCCAATGACCAACCCATTGACCCAATAGGTTAGCTTTTAACCAAAAAGTTAACTCTGGTTAAAATGCTCAATTTCTGAAACAATGACCACCCCATTAGCCCAATGGGTCAACTTTTGACCAAAAATTCAATTTTGGTCAAAATATACAATTTTTGACCTAATGACTAATTATTGACCAAATAAGTCTATCTCTGACCAAAAAGTCAACTTTGGCCAAAATGGTCAATCCTTGACCCAATGACTAACACATTGACCCGATAGATTAACTTTTGACCAAAAAATCAACTTTAGTGAAAATAGTCAATTTTTGACCTAATGACCACCAATTGACCCAATAGTTCAACGTTTGACTAAAAAGTTAACTTTGGTCAAAATGGAAAATTTGTGACCGAATGACCAACCCACTGACCCAATAGGTCAACTTTTGACCAAAAAGTTAAATTTTGTCAAATTAGTAAATCCTTAATCGAATGACATCCCACTGACCCAATAGATCAACTTTTGACCGAAAAGTCAATTTTGATCAAAATTATCAATATTTGACCTAATGACAATTTATTGACCCAATAGGTCAACTTTTTACTTTAATGCCAACTCGGTAAAACTAATCACTTCTTGACCTAACGAACAACCCATGACCCACTAGGTTAACTTTTGACCAAAAGTGAACTTTGGCCAAAATGGTCAATTTCTGACCAATGACCAACCAACCCATTGACCCAATAGGGCAAATTTTTACCAAAAAGTTAACTTTTGTCAAAATGATCAATTCTTGACACAAAGACCAACCTATTGACCCAATAGGTAAATTTTTGACCAAAACGTCAATTTTGGTCAAAATAGTCAATCCATGACCCAATGACCAACCGATTGACCCAATTGGTTATCTTTTGACCAAAAAATCAACTTTGGTCAAAATGGTCAATCCCTAACACAATGACCAACCCATTGACCCAATATGTCAACTTTTGACCAAAAAATCAATATTTATCAAAATAGTCAATTTTTGACCTAATGACCACCCCATTGACCGTATAGGTCAACTTTTGACCAAAAAGTCAACACTCGGTTAAAATGGTCATTTCGACACATATGACCACTCCATCGAATCTAATGGGTCAACTTTCGACCAAAAATTCAATTTTGGTAAAAATTAGTCAATTTTCGACCTAATGAGCCAATTATCGACCAAATAAGTCGATCTCTCGACCAAAAAGTCAACTTTGGTCAACATGGTCAATCCTTGACCGAATGACCAACCCATTGACTCAATAGGTCAACTTTTGACCAAAATGTCAATTTCGGGTCAAAATAGTAAATTTTGACCTAATGACCACCCCATTGACCTAATAGGTCAACTTTGACTAAAAAGTCAACTTTGGTCAAAATGGTTAATTTTTTACCCAATGGCCAACCCATCAACCCAATAAATCAACTTTTGACCAATAAGTCAACTATGGTCAAGAAGGTCAATTCTTGACCCAATGACCAATTCATCGATTCAATAGGTCAACTTTTGAACAAAAAGTCATTTTGGTCAAAATAGTCAATTTTTGACCTAATGACCTATTATTGATCTAATAAGTCAATCATCTCGACCAAAAGTCTAACTTCGGTCAATAATGGTCAATCTCTGACCCAACGACCAACCCATTGACCCAACAGGTCAACTTTCGACCAAAAAGTCAACTTTGGTCAAAATGGTCACATCGTCGACCCAATGACAACCCACCGACCTAATATATCAACTTTCAACTAAAAAGTCAATTTTGGTCAAAATGATCAATTTCAGATCTAATTACCAACCCATTGACCCAATAGGTCAACTTCTCGATCTAAACAGTCAACTTTGGTCAAAATGGTCAATTCTCGACCTAATGACCAACCCATCGACTCTAATAGGTTAACTTTCGACTCAAAAGTCAACTTTGGTCAAAATGGTTAATTTCGACCTAATGACCAACACTATCGACCCAATAAGTCAAATTCGACCAAAAATTCAACTTTGGTCAAAATGGTCAATCTTCGACCCAATGACCAACCTATTCAACCTATATAGACAACTTTTCGACCAAAATGTCAATTTTGGTCAAAATAGTCAATTTTTCACCTAATGACCAAATATTGACCCAATAAGTCAATCTGTGACCAAAAAGTCAACTTTGGTCAAAATGGTCAATCCCTTGATCCAATGACCAAACCATCGAATCCAATCGAGTCAACTTTTGACCAAAAAATCAACTTTGGTCAAAATTGTCAATCCTTGACCCAATGACCTACCCATTAATCCAATAAGTCAGCTTTTAACCAAAAAGTCAATTTTGGTTAAAATTGTCATTTTTTGACTTATTAGCCACCCCATTGACCCAATGGGTCAACTTTTGACCAAAAAGTCAACTCTAGTTAAAATGGTCAATTTTTGACACAATGACCAACTCTATCGATCACAAATGGGTCAACTTTCACCGAAAATACAACTTTTGGTCAAATAACTAATTTCGACCTAATGACCAGTTATTGACCAATAAGTTAATATCTGACCAAAAAGTCAATTTTGGTCAAAATGGTCAATCCTTAACCCAATGAACAACCCATTGACCCGATAGGTCAACTTTTGACCAAGAAGTCAATTTTCGTCAAAATAGTCAATTTTTGACTTAATGACCAACCAATTGACACAATAGGTCAGCTTCTGACCAAAAAGTCAACTCTGGTTAAAATGTTCAATTTCTGACATGATGACCACCCCATTGACTCAATGGGTCTACTTTTGACAAAAAATTCAATTTTGGTCAAAATATATAATTTTTGACCTAATGACAAATTATTGACCAAATAAGTCAATCCCTGACCAAAAAGTCAACTTTGTCAAAATGCATCAATCCATCGACCCAATGACTAACCTCATCGATCCGACATGTCAAATTTCGATCCAAATAGTCAACTTCGGTCAAAATAGTCAATTTTCGACCTAATGACCACCTATCGACCCAACAGTCAACTTTTGACTAAAAAGTCAACTTCTGTGTCAAATGGACCAATATTCACCAACCCAATCGACTAATATAGTCAACATTCAACCAAAAAGTTAACTTTTGGTCAAAATGATCAATTCCCGAACCAATGACCAACCTCATCGACCCAAGTAGGTCAACTATTCGATCAAAAAGTCAACTTTGGTCAAAATGATCAGCTATTCGACCTAATGACCAACCTTATCGACCGAATAAGTTAACTGTATTCATAAAATTCAACTTTGGTCAAAATGGTCAATAATTTCGACCTAATGACTAACCCATTAACCCAATTGAGTCAATCTTCGACCAAAAAGTCAAGTTTGGTCAAAATGGTCAATCCCCAATCTAATGACTAACCCAATGACCTAATAAGTCAACCTTTCACCAAAAGTTAACTTTGATCAAAATAATCAATTTTCGACTTAATGACCACCCCATCGACCAATAGTGTCAACTTTCGAATCAAAAGTTAATTTTGGTCAAAATAATCAATTTTCGACCTAATGACCAATTACCGACCAAATGAAGTCAATCTCTCGACCAAAAAGTCAACTTTGGCCAAAATGACCAACTCTCGATCCCAATGAATAATCCATCGGACTCTGATAGATCAACTTTTACCAAGAAGTCAACTTTGGTCAAAATAGCTAATTTTCGATCTAATGATCAGCCTATTCGACCCAATAAGTCACTGTTCGACTAAAACGTCAACCTCGTCAAAAATTACCATATTTGTGACCGAATGACCAATCCTATCGACCCAATAGTCAACTTCGACTAAAAAGTCAACTTTGGTAAAAATGGTAAATCTTTCGACCCAATGACATCCCACTGTCCCAATCAACATCAACTTCAACCAAAAAGTCAATTTTGATC
Organism: Papilionanthe hookeriana x Papilionanthe teres; assembly: GCA_022702705.1. Classification (NCBI taxonomy): domain Eukaryota; kingdom Viridiplantae; phylum Streptophyta; class Magnoliopsida; order Asparagales; family Orchidaceae; genus Papilionanthe; species Papilionanthe hookeriana x Papilionanthe teres. The sequence continues at coordinate 90,458,709 of CM040427.1, read as the reverse complement.
AAAATAACCAATTTTTAACCTAATGACAAATTATCGAACCTAACAGATCAACTCTAACTTAAATGTCAACTTTGGATGATGGTCAACTCGAATCTGAACGACCAACCCATCGAATCTACTAGTGTCAACTTTTAACCAAAAAGTCAACTTTCGACCAAAATGGCCAATCGACCATCGACCATCTATATGACCACCCATCAATCTAATCAAGTCAAATTTTGACCAAAAAGTCAACTTGGTCAAAACGATCAATCCTTAACCCAACGACTAACCATGTCGACTCAATCAGTCAACTCAACAAAATGTCAATTTGGGTCAAAAAGGTTAATCTTTACCAATGACCAATTATTAATCGAACAAGTCAATCTCGTGACCAAAAAGTCACTTTCGGTCAAAATTGGTGAACCATAGACCCAATGACCAACCCATCTAACTCCAATCGGTCAAGTACCTACTACCAAAATCAACTTTGGTCAAATGGTCAATCCTCGCATTCCAATGACCAACCCATCGATCTAATAATCAACTTCTTGACCAAAAAGTTAATTTTGCTCAAAATAGCTCACTTTCGACCCGAATGAAAGCAAACCTCATCAACTTCCTATAAGTCAACTTCGACCAAAAAACAACTCTCGGTTAAAATGGTTAACTTTTACACATCGACCCCCCTATCGACTCCAATGGGTCAACTTTTGACTTAAAAATTCAATTTTGGTCAATATAGTCAATTTTTCGACCTAATAAGCAACTATTATCGACCAAATTAGTCAACTCTGGACCAAAAAGTCAACTTCGTCACAATGGTCAATCTTCACCCAATGTACCAACCATCGATCTAATAGATCAACTTCGACTAAAAGTCAACTGTTGTCAAAATAGTCAATTTTTGACCTAATGACCACCAATTGAACTAATATGTCAACTTTTGACTAAAAGTCAACTTTGGTCAAAATGGTCAATTTGTGACCCAATGACCAACCTAGCGACCCAATAAATCAATTTTTGACCAATAAGTCAACTATGGAAATTTCTTGACCGAATGACCAACTCATTGATCCATTAGGTCAACTTTTGACAAAAATATCAATTTTGTTCAAAATAGTCAATTTTTTACCTAATGACCAATTATTGACCTAATAAGTCAATCTTTGACCAAAAAGTCAACTTTGGTCAAAATGAGTCAACTTTCGACCCAATGACCAATCACATTCGACTAAATTGGCCAACTTTCACCAAAATCAACTTTGGTCAAAATTGTAAATCCTTGTCTGAATGACCAACCCATTAACCCAATAGGTCAACTTTTGACCAAAAAGTCAATTTTGGTTAAAATAGACAATTTTTGACTTAATGACCACCACAATGACCTAATAGGTCAACTTTTGACCAAAAAGTCAACATGAGTTAAAATGGTCAATTTCTGACACAATGACCACCCCACTGACCAAATGGGTCAACCTTGACCAAAAATACAATTTTGGTCAAAATAGTTAATTTTTGACTTAATGACCAATCATTTACCAAATAAGTCAATATTTGACCAAAAAGTCAACTTTGGTCAGAATGGTCAATCCTTAACCCAATGACCAACCCATAGACACAATAGGTCAACTTTTGACCAAAAAGTCAATTTTAGTTAAAATAGTCAATTTTTGACTTAATGACCACCACATTGACCCAATAGGTCAACTTTTAACCAAAACGTCAACTCTAGTTAAAATGGTCTATTTCTAACACAATGACCACACCTATCGGATCTAATAGATCAACTAATTAAAAATTCAACTTTGTGTCAAAATATCACTCTTTGGCCTAATGACCAATTATCGACCCTATAAGTCAATCTCTGACCAAAAAGTCAACTTTGGTCATAATGGTCAATCCTTCGCCGATGAGCATCCTTGACCTAATGAAATCCCACTAACCTAATAGATCAAATTTTGACCAAAAAGTCAATTTTGCTCAAAATAGGCAATTTTTTACCTAATGACAAATTATTGGCCCAATAGGTCAGCTTTTAACCTAAATGTCAACATGGGTGAAAATGGTCAATCCTCTACCCAGTGACCAACCCATTGACCCAATAGGTTAACTTTTGACCAAAAACTCAACTTTGGCAAAAATGGTCAAACCTTGACCCCATGAACAACCTATTGACCCAATAGGTCAACTTTTGACCTAAAAGTCAATTTTGGTCAAAATAGTCAATTTTTATCTAATGACCAATTATTGACTAAATAAGTCAATATGTGACCAGAAAGTCAACTTTGGTCAAAATGGTCAATCCTTGACCAAATGACTAACCATTGACTCAATAGGTCAACTTTTGATCAAAATGTAAACTTTGGTCAAAATAGTCAATTTTTACCTAATGACCACCCTTTTACCTAATTGGTCAACTTTTGATCAAAAAGTCATCTTTGCTCAAAATGGTCAATTTTTGACCCAATGACCAACCCATTAACCCAATAGGTCAACTTTTGACCAAAAAAGTCAACTATGACCAAAATGGTCAATTTCTCTGACCCAATGACTAACTCATCGATCCAATAAGATCTCTTGAACAAAGCTCAACTTTGGTCAAAATAATCAATTTTTGACCTAATGACCAATTATTGACCCAATAAGTCAATCTCTGACCAAAAAGTCAACTTTGGCCTTGTGGTCAATCCTTGACCCGACGACCAACCCATTGACCCAATATGTGAACTTTTGACCAAAAAGTTAACTTTGGTCAAAATGGTATATCCTTGACACAATGACATCCCACTAACCCAATAGATCAACTTCTGACCAAAAAGTCAATTTTGGTCAAAATAGTCAATTTTTAACCTAATGACCAATTTTTGACCCAATAGGTCAACTTTTGACCTAAATGTCAACTTTGGTGAAAATGGTCAATCCTTGACCCAATGACCAACCCATTGACCCAATAGGTTAAATTTTGACCAAAAAGTCAACTTTGGCCAAAATGGTCAATTTCTAACCTAAAAACCGACCCATTGACCCAACGTGTCAAATTTTTACAAAAAAGTCAACTTTTGTCCAAATGATCAATCATTGACCCAATGTCCAACCTATTGACCCAATAAGTTAACATTTGACCAAAAAGTTAATTTTGGTCAAAATAATCAATTTTTAACCTAATGACAATTATTGACCGGATAAGTCAATCAGTGACCAAAAAGTCAACTTTAATCAAAATTGTCAATCATTGACCCAATAACAAACCCATTGACCCAATTGGTCAACTTTTAACCAAAAATTTAACTTTGGTCAAAATTGTCAATTCTTGACCCAATGGCTAACCATTGACCCAATAGGTCAACTTTTAATCAAAAAGTCAATTTTGGTCATAATAGTCAATTTTTGATCAATGACCACCTTATCGACTAAATAGTCAACTTTTGAACAAAAAGTCAACTTCGATTAAAATGGTCAACTGTTGACCCAATGACCACCCCATCGACCTAATAGGTCAACTTTGATCAAAAATCAATTTTGGTCAAAATAGTCAATTTTTGACCTAATGACCAATTATCGATCCAATAAGTTAATCTCTTGACCAAAGTCAACTTTGGTCAAAATGATCAACTTCGAGCCAACGACCAACCAATCAATCTACATAGTCAACTTCACCAAAAAGTCAATTTTTGTCAAAAAAGTCAATTTTTGACCTAATGACCAATTATTGACCCAATAGGTTAACTTTTGATTTAAATGTCAACTTTGGTGAAAATGGTCAATCCTTGACCCAATGACCAACCCATTGACTTAATAGGTTAACTTTTGATCAAAAACTCAACTTTGGCCAAAATGGTCAATTTCTGACCTAATGAACAACCCATTGACCCAATAGGTCAAATTTTTACCAAAAAGTAAACTTTTGTCAAAATGATCAATCCTTGACCCAATGACAAACCTATTAAGTCATAAGGTCAACTTTTGACCAAAATGTCAATTTTGGTCAAAATAGTCAATGTTTTACCTAATGACGAGTTATTGACCGAATAAGTCAATCTGTGACCAAAAAGTTAACTTTGGTCAAAATGGTCAAACCTGTGCCCAATGAGCAACCCATTGAGAAAAGTGGTCAAATTTTGACCAAAAAATACACTTTGGTCAAAATTGTCAATCCTTGACCCAATAACCAACCCAATAGGTCAATTTTCGACCAAAAAGTCAATTTTGGTAAAAAGAGACAATTTTTGACTTAATGACCACCCCATTTACCCAATAGGTTAACTTTTGACAAAAAAGTCAACTCTAGTTAAAATGGTCAATTTCTGACACAATGACCACACCTCTGACCCAATGGGTCAACTTTTGACCAAAATTACAATTTTGGTCAAAATAGTCAATTTTTGACCTAATGACCAATCATTAACCAAATAAGTCAATATCTGACCAAAAAGTCAACTTTGGTCGAAATGGTCAATCCTTAACCCAATGACCAACCCATTGACACAATAGGTCAACTTTTGACCAAAAAGTCAATTTTGGTCAAATTAGTCAATTTTTGACTTAATGACCACCCCATTGACCCAATAAGACAACTTTTGACCAAAAAGTCCACTCTAGTTAAAATGGTCAATCTTCGACAAAATGACTCGACCCCAATGACCCAATGGGTCAACTTTGGCCTCAAAATTTATTGGTCAAAATATAATTTCGACCCAATGACTAATCCATCGACCCAATAAGTCAATCTCTCGACCATAAAAGTCAACTTTTGTCCTAATGATCAATTCTTGACCCAATGACCAACTCAATCGATCCAAATAAGTCAACTTTAGACCAAAAAGTTAACTTATTCTAATGGTCAATTCACCCAATGAGTCAACTTTTGTCCAAAGGGTCAATTTTGACCAAATAATTCGACCTAATACAGTTAAAAATGAGTCTACTTTGACCCAAAAAGTCATCTTTGGTCAAAATGGTTAATCCTTGACCCAAGGACCAACCCATTGATCCAATCAGTCAAATTTTGACCAACAAGCCAACTTTAGTTAAAATGGTTAAATCTTGACCTCATGACCACGCCTATTGACCCAATGAGGTCAAGCTTTGACCAAAAAGTCAACTTTACTCAAAATAGTCAATTTTAACCTAATGACCAATTATCAGACTAAAAAGCCAATATTTGACTCAAAAAGTCAACTTTGGTCAAAATGGTCAATGTCTGACCCAATGACCAACCCATTAACCCAACAGGTTAACTTTTGACCAAAAGTTAACTTTGGTCAAAATGATTAATCCTCGACCCAATGACCAACCCATTGACCTCAATAGGTCAACTGGTAGCAAAAAAGTCAATTTTTGTCAAAATAGTCAATTTTTGACTTAATGACCACCTATCGACCCAATAAGTCAATCTCTGACCAAAATAACATTTGTCAAAATGATCAATCTTCGACCAATGACAAACCCATTGACCAAGCAAGTCAACTCTTGACCAAAAAGTCAATTTTTGGTCAAAATAGTCAATTTTCGACCTAATGACCAACCCATTGACCCAATAGGTCGACTCTCGACCAAAAGTCAACTTTGGTCAAAATGGTCAATCCTTGACCAAATGACCGACCATCGACCCAATGTGTCAACTTTTCGATCAAAAAAGTCAATCTTTGGTCAAAATAGCAATTTTGTACAAACCAATAGGTCAACTACTTGACCAAAAACTCAACTTTGGTCAAAATGGTCAATCTTCGATCCAATGACCAACCCATTGACCCAATAGGTCAACTTTGACCAAAAAGTTCAATTTAGTCAAAATGGTCAAATTTCGACTTAATGACCAACTCATTGATCCAACAGTCAACCTTTAACAAAAAATCAATTTGGTCAAAAAAGTCAATTTTTGACCTAATGACCAAGTATTGACCAAATAAGTCAATCTCTGACTAAAAAGTCAACTTTGATCATAATGGTCAATCCTTGACCCAACGACCAACTCATTGAACCAATAGGTCAGGTTTTGACCAAAAAGTCAACATTAGGCAAAATGATATATCCTTGACATAATGACATCACACTAACCCAAGAAATCAGCTTTTGACCAAAAAGTTAATTTTGGTCAAAAGAGTCAATTTTTAACCTAATGACTAATTATTGACCCAATAGGTCAACTTTTGACCTAAATGTCAACTTTGTTGAAAATGGGCAATCCTTGACCCAATGACTAATCCATTGACCCAATAACTTAACTTTTGACCAAAAAGACAACTTTGGCCAAAGTGGTCAATTTCTGACCCAATGACCAACCCATTGACCCAACAGGTCAAATTTTTACAAAAAAGTCAATTTTTTTCAAAATGATCAATCCTTGACCCAATGACCAACCTATGACCCAATATGTCAACTTTTGACCAAAAAGTTAATTTTGCTCAAAATAGTCAATTTTTAACCTGATGACCAAATATTGACCAAATAAGTCAATCTGTGACCAAAAAGTCAACTTTGATCAAAATTGTTAATCCTTGACCCAATAACAAACCTATTGACCCAATTGGTCAACTTTTGACCCAAAAAACAACTTTGGTCAAAATTGTCAATTCTTGACCCAATGGCTAACCCATCGACCCAATAGGTTAACGTTTGACCAAAAAGTGAATTTTGGTCATAATAGTCAATTTTTAACTTAATAATCGCCCTATTAACCCTATAGGTGAATTTTTGACCAAAAAGTCAACTCTGGTTAAAATGGTCAATTTTTTGCACATTGACCACCCCATTGACCTAATAGGTCAACTTTTGACCAAAAAATCAATTCTGAATAAAATTAACGATCTTTGTCTCTAATGACCAATTATCGAGCCAATAAGTTAATCTCCGACCAAAAAGTCAACTTCGGTCATAAGGGTCAATCCTTGCCGTAACGACCAACCAATCGACCGACTGCGCCAACTTTTCGACCAAAAAGTTAATTTCGGTCAAAAAAGTCAATTTTCGACCTAACGACCAATTATCGACCCAACAGAGTCTACTTTCGATTTAAATGTCAACTTTGGCGAAAATGGTCAATCCTCGACCTAATGATCGACCCATCGACATAATAGGTTAACTTTCGATCAAAAACTCAACTTCGTCCAAAAAGGTCATTTCTCCGACCTAATGACCAACCCATCGACCCAACAGGTCAAATTTTACCAAAAGTCAACTTTTCGTCAAAATGATCAATCCATGACCCAACGATCTCAACCTATATCGAGCAATTAGGTCTACTTTTGACCAAAATGTCAATTTTGGTCAAAATAGTCAATGTTTTACCTAATGACGAATTATTGACCGAATAAGTCAATCTGTGACCAAAAAGTCAACTTTGGTCAAAATGGTATAACCTTGGCCCAACGACCAACCCATTGCGAAAATTGGACAACTTTTGACCAAAAAATACACTTTGGTCAAAATTATCAATCGTTGACCCAATGACCAACCAATTAACCCAATAGGTCAACTTTTGACCAAAAAGTTAATTTTGGTCAAGAAAGATAATTTTTTACTTAATGACCACCCTATTTACCCAATAGGTCAACTTTTGAACAAAAAGTTTACTCTAGTTAAAATGTTCAATTTTCGACAATGACCACTCAAACAGGGTCAAACTATCGACTCCTCAAAAGTCAACTGGGATGCATCAATTCAATCAGCCGACCAAAAAGTAAAACCTTTTGTCAAAATTGTCAATCTCGAGCCAATAACAAACCCATCGACCAATTGACAACTTTTCGACCAAAAATTAACTTTCGTCAAATCGTCAATCTCCTGAACCCAATGGCTAACCCATTGACCCAATAGGTCAACTTTTGACCCAAAAGTCAATTTTGGTCATAATAGTCAATTTTTAACTTATTGACCACCCTATTGACCCAATATGTCAATTTTTGACCAAAAAGTTAACTGTGGTTAAAATGGTCAATTTTTGGCACAATGACCACCCCATTGACCTAATGAGTCAACTTTTAACAAAAAATTCAATTTGGTCAAAATAGTCAATTTTTGACCAATGACCAATTATTGAGCCAATAAGTCAATCTCTGACCAAAAAGTCAACTTTGTTCATGATGGTCAATCCTTGACCCAACGACCAACCAATTGACCCAATTAGTCAACTTTTGACCAAAAAGTCAATTTTTGACCTAATGACCAACTATTAACCCAATAGGTCAACTTTTGATTTAAATGTCAACTTTTGTGGAAATGGTAAATCCTTAACCCAATGACAACCCATTGACTTAATATGTTAACTTTTCGATCAAAAACTCAACTTGGCTCACAAATGATCAATTTCCCCCTCGACCAAATGAACAACCCATCGACCCAACCGGTCAAATTTTTAACCAAAAAGTCAACTTTCATCAAATGGATTCGATTCTCGACCCAATGACCAACCTATCGAGCCATTTCGGGTCAACTTTTCGAACTAAAATGTCAATTCTCGGTCAAAATAGCCAATTTTTACCTTATGACTAATTATCGACCGAATAAGTCAATCTCGCGACCAAAAAAGTCAACTTTGGTCAAAATGGTCAAACTCTTGCCCAACGACCAACCCATCGCGAAAATCGTCAACTCTTCGACTCAAAAATACACTTCTGGTCAAAATTATCAATCCTCGACCTAATGACCAACCCATTAACCCAATATGTCAACTTTTGACCAAAAAAGTAATTTTGGTCAAAATAACAATTTTTTACCTAATGACCAAATTTCCACGACACAAAAAGTCAACATTCGACTCAAAAGGTCAACTCCATCAAAATACCACTAACGTAATGACAAAAACATTGATACAATAGCTAAATAGTGACCAAAAAGCAAACTTTTAACAATAAGTCAACTTTCGACCAAAAATCAACCGTGGGTCAAAAAAGTCAATTGTTGACCCAATGACAACCCATTGACCTAACAGTCAACTTCGACAACAAAAGTCAACATCGTCAAATAGTCAATCAACTGACCCAATGACCAACACATCGAACCAACAGGTCAACTTCGAACAAAAATCAACTTGGTCAAAATAGTCAATTCTTGCCACAATGACCAACCCACCGACCCAATGTCAACTTTTGAACAAAAGTCAATTTTGTCAAAGAATAATTCTTAACCTAATGACCAATTATCGACGCCAATAAGTCAATCTTAACCAAAAAGTGAATCTTCGTCATAATGGTCAATCCTTGACCAACGACAAACCAATTAATGACCCAATAGGTCAACGTTTACCAAAAAGTCAATTTCGATCAAAAAAGCCATTTTTAACGAATGATCACATAATCGACCTAACAGTCAACTTTGACCAAAAAGTCAAATTTGGAGAAAATGGTCAATCCTTAACCCATTGACCAACCGATTAACTTAATAGGTTAACTTTTTGATCAAAATATCAACTTTATTAAAATAATTTTATGGTCTAATGAACAAATCCTTATCAACCCAATTGGTCAAATTTTTATCAAAAAGTCAACTTTTGTCAAAATGATCAATCCTTGACCCAATGACCGACCTACTAAGCCATTAGGTCAATTTCGACTAAATACATCATTTAAATACTAATTTTTTACCTAATGACCAATTATCAACGAATAAGTCAATTTGCGACCAAAAAGTCAACTTTGGTCAAATGGTTAAATGAAATTAAATGATCAACTATCGAAGAAATTGGTTATCTTTTCGACCAAAAATATACTTTCGTCAAAATTGTCTATCTCGAATTCAATAACCAACCCACTAACCCACTGTCAACTTCGACCAAAAGGCAATTTTGAATAAAAATAGACAATTTTTTATCAATGACCACCCCATTGGCCCAATGGGTCCACTTTTAACCAAAAAGTCAACTCAGTTAAATGGCCGACTTCTGAAGCAAATAAATCCATCCTAACTTAATGCGTCAATCCGACAAAGATTTAATTTTCGTCAAAATAATCAATTTTTGACCTAAATGACTAATTATCAATTCAATTAGTCAATCTCTCGACCAAAGTCAACTTTATCATAATGGTCAATCCTTTGATCAACGACCAACCCATCAATTAATCGTCAACTTCTTGGCCACATAGTTAATCTCGGATCTAAATTGTCTCACTAACCTAATGGATCAAAATTGACAGAAAATAATTTTGGCTTCAACAGTACTTCACCTAATGGACTAATTTGACTAAATAAGTTGTAATACCTAACAGACCTTTAGGTGTTATTTAACCACCATGACTAACCCATTGACTAATAGCTACTTTTACTGTGCCACCAGCTAAATAATGAAACTTCTTTAATTCATGATCAACTGACACTTAATAACATCTTCTTTACTGGTAATACCTTTGGTCAAAATACCATTTTAACTTGATGATCATTTTACTAACAACAACATAAGATCAAAGTCAACTTTATTTTGCACAAAGCTGATCAATTAATAACCCATTAATCTTCATATACCTTGACAAAATCAATTTGATCAATTGTTGGATCCACTAATACTAATGATGGATTGTTGTGTTTAATTTTGGATCGAAGCTAAATTTGGTAAAATACTAATTTTTGCCACGACTAATTTATCGACCATGTAAATTAACTTTTACCAAGTTTAATTTATTAAGAAGATCAATCTTCATACGCGATTCAATTTATTTACGCAGAAAGGGGTCAACTTTTCGATAAAAAATTTAATTTTGGTAAAAATAGTTAATTTTTGACTTAATGATAAATTATCGACTACAAATAAGTCAATCACCATTAAAACAACTTTGGTCAACATGGTAAAATTCCTGAATTCAAATTTCACAACTATTGACTAATAGGGCTACTAACTTTTTGATCGCGCAACTTCATTAAAATAACAATTTCACTAGTGACCACCCATTTACCTAATGGGTCAACTTTATAACAAAGTCAACTTGTCAAAATGGTCAATTTTGTGACTAAATGACTAACCCATAGACCAATAGACTAAATCTTCGAATAAAAAGTCAACGTATAGTCAAATGGTCAATTCTTAACCCAATGACTAACTCATTGATCCAATAAAATAACTTTCAACAAAATACTTTGATCGACCAATTATCGAATTCAATAAGTCAATTCTAATTAATAAAGTCAACTTCGTCATAATGGTAAATCTCGACCAACGACAAACCCATTGATCGACAGATCAATCTGACCAAAAAGTCAACTTTGGTCAAACGTATATCCGACACAATGACATCATAATAACCTAATAAATCTGCCACCAGCAAAGTCAATTTGGTCAAAAGAGTCTATTTTTAACCTAATGACCAATTATTAATCTAACAGTCAACTAATTTAAATGTCAATCAGAGCCAAAATGGTCAACTTTGATCTAATGACCAATCCATCGACTAATAAGTTAACTTTTGACTAAAAAGTCAACTTCGCCAAAATGATCAATTTTTGACCTAATGATTCCACCATTGACCTAACAGTTAAATTTTGTTAAAGTCAAATTTTGTCAAAATGATCAATCCTCGAATCTAATGACAACCATTTAATCATCAGGAAGTTAACTTTTTAATTAAATAATTTGGTCAAAATAGCAATTTTGACTAATGACTAATTATTTGCACCAACAGTTGCATTGGATCTAAATATTAATATTGGTGAAAATGGCTAATCTGACCAATGACTAACCCATTGACCTAATAGGTTAACTTTCACCAAAACTCAACTTCGGCAAAAATGGTCAAACTCCTTACCCCATGACCAACCTATTGACCCAATAGGTCAACTTTTGACCTAAAAGTCAATTTTGGTCAAAATAGTTAATTTTTTATCTAATGTCTAATTATTGACTAAATAAGTCAATATGTGACCAAAAAGTTGAACTTCTCAGTTCTTAAAGGGTCAATCCTCACCAAACGACTAAACCATCGACTCAATAGATCAACTTTGATCTAAAAGTTCAACTTTTTTAGTCAAAATAGCCAATTTTTGTCAAAATAAATAATTTTTACCTAATGACCACCCATTTACTCTCCAATGGTCAACTTTTGACCAAAAAGTACTTTTGGTCATAAATGATCGATTTTGACTCCAAATGACTCCAAACCCATCGTCCCAACAGTTTCAACTTTTCACCAAAAAGTAACCACATAGCCAAAATGGTACTAATTCTCACCCGACGACAGTTCTCTATGATCCAATAGAGTCAACTTCTCAACAAAAAGTCAATTTTGGGCACAAAATAGTCAATTTTCGAACCTAATGTCCAATTATTATCGACCTAATAAGTTAATCTCCGACCAAAAAGTCAACTTTCAAGCTTTCTTTTTTTCAAGTGGCTTCAATCCTATCCACCCGACGACCAACCCATCGAATAACCCAATATGTGAACTTTCGACCAAAAAGTTAAATCTCGGTCAAAAATGGTATATCTCGACACAAATGACATCCCACTGAACTCAACAGATCAACTCTCCTCGACCAAAAGTCACTCTCTGGTGAAAATATCTCACCTTTTAACCTAATGACCAATTTTTGACCCAATAGGTCAACTTTCGACCCAAATGTCAACTTCTCGTGTCAAGTGATCGAATCCATTTCGACCAAAGTCGAATTCTTTTGGTCGTATATCGACTTATTCTCATCAATAATTGAATAAATAATCCAAAATTGACTTTTTTAATCAGAATTACTCTTCTGGTCAAAAGTTTCCACCGACATTTTACCAATACCGTCATACGGGGCCACTGATCGACGCATTTTCAACAAAAGTCTACTTTTGGTGAAAAAGTCGACCCATCGCAGTCGAATAAAAATAATCGGGCAAAAAATCGACCATTTTGTCTGTGCTCGATCTTTCGGTCGAAAGTTTGCTCATTCGACCCAATGACCAACCTCATCAATCTAATATAGTAACTTTATACTAAAAAGTCAATTTTGGCTAAAATAGCCAATTTTCGACATAGAATAGCCAATTATCGACCCAATAAGCCAACCGATTTAAAACGCAACTTCTCGGCTAAAATGTTCAATCCATGACACAATCGACCAACCCATCGACCCAAAAGATCAACTTTTCGCAAAAAGTCAACTTCGGTCAATACGGTCAATACCACCAATCTAACGCACCAACACATTTACCCAATCGTCAACTTTCGACTAAAAAGTCAATTTTGGCCGTATTATATAATTGCAATCCAACGACTACCCATCGATATCCAAAAGGCCAATCTTTTGGATCAAAAGTCAACTTTGGTCAAAATGGTCAATTTTCGACTCAATGACTAACTCCATTGGATCTAATTCGGTACAACTTTCGACCAAAATGTCAATTCTTTAGTCAAAATGGTCAATTTCTCAACCTAATGACTACCCCATCGACTCCATTAAGTCAACCACCAAAATTTAATTTTGACAAAATAGCTACACTTGATCAACGACTAATTTTCACCTAATAAGTCAATCTTGATCAAAGTTAACTTTGGTCAAAATGGTTAACTTTAACCTAATGACTCACTATCGACCTAATAAGTCAACTTTGATCAAAAAGTCAACTTTGGTCAAAATGGTAATAATTTTAATTCAACATTCAACTCCATCGTCTAATAGCTTCATCTTGATCAAAGTCAATTGCCAAAATGGTCAATTCTCAATCTAATGACCAACTCATTGGCCCAATAGGTCAACTTTTGAACAAAAAGTCAATTTTGGTCAAAATAGTCAATTTTTGACCTAATGACTAATTATTGACCCAATAAATCAATCTCTGACCAAAAAGTCAACTTTGGTCATAATGGTCAATCCTTGACCCAATTACTAACCCATTGAACAAATAGTTCAACTTTTGTCCAAACAGTCAACTTTGGTCAATAATATTCCTATACAATGACTAACATATTAACTTAATTGGTCACCTCAAATTAAAGTAATTGGGTCAAAATAGTCAATTTCGATTTAATGATTGATTATTGATCAATTATTCAATTTGTAATTCAAAATCAACTTTGGTCAAATAACAATTCGCCTAATTACTAAACCCATCGACTCCATAGGTCAACTTCATTCCACTAAGTCAACTTCGTTAATTCTAATCTCTATGACCAACTCATGTGCTAAATTTGTCAAATTCTTAACAAAAGTCAATTTTATTAAAATAGTCATTTTTGGACCTATCACCAATTATTGACAAAATAAGTCAATTCGATTAAAAAGTCAACTTGCTCATAATGGTCAATGTCAATCTAATGACTTCAACCCATCAACACCCAATAGTTCAACCTTTGATCAAACATTCAACTATGGTCAAAATGGTCATTCCTTGATCTAATGACTAACCTTTGATCTAAAAGGTCAACTTTTCACCAAAAAGTGTGTAAAAGCGCTAAAATAGTCAATTTTTAACTAAATGACTGATTTTTTGAACACCTAATAAGTCAATCATCGACTAAAAAGCCAACTTATGTCAAATACCATCATCAATCTAATGACCAACTCATCAATCTACCAGTTAACTTCTACTGTACCAACTTGGCGAAATGGTCAACTTTCGAACCCAATGACCAACCCATCGAACTAAAAGTTTAAATTTTATCCAAGGAGTCAATTTTTGTCAAAATAATCATTTATTTACCAAATGACAAATTGATCGACTCAAATATTTCAATGTCTAACCAGTAAAGTTAACTCGCGTCAAAATGTGTCAATCCTCACCGAATGACCAACCCAGACACCTAATAAACCAACTTTCACCGAAGAGTCAGGCTTTTCACAAAAGTCAATTCTTTGACCTAATGACCAATTATCGACCCAATAAGTTGGATCTCCGACCGAAAAGTCAACTCAGCTAAAATAGCCAACTCTGGCCCCAACGACCCAATAGTGAACTTCTCGGCACAAAAGTCAACTTCGTCAAACGGCTAATCTCGAATCTCAATGACCAACTTTGCATGACCTAACAGGTTAACTTTTGAACAAAGTTAATTTTGGTCAGAATTTCAAATTAATGACCAATTATCGAACCCAATAAGTCAATCTCTCAAAAAAGTCAACTTTCACAAATGGACTATCCTCAATCGAATGACCAACCATCAATCTACACAGTCAATTTCTCTGAAAGCAAAAAGTCGACTCTCATGAAATGCCTGCAATCGTCGAATCAAATGAAAAACACATCGGCCTACTGAGTCAACTTCGACCAAAAGTTAATTTACTGCTGTCACCATGGTTAATTTATGATCCAATGTACCAACCCTTTCGACCCATCAGTCAACTATCGACCAAAAAGTCATTCTTTCAGCTAAATGGTCATTTTCGAATCTAACGACCAACTCATCGACCATATAGGTCAACTCTCGACCAAAAAGTCAACTTTGGCCGAAATGGTCAATGTCTCGACCTAATGATCCAACATGTCAATTGACCTAATGGGTCAATTTTCGAATCCAAAAATTCAATTTTAGTTGAAGATAGTCATTTTTCGACAAAATGACAAATTATTAACCTCAATAAGTCAATCAATGACCAAAAAGTCAATCTTCAGATCAAATGGTCAACTCCGACCCAATGACCAACCCATCGACCTACTGCGTCAACTTTTCGACACCAAAAAGTCAACTTCGGGCAAAAAGGTCAATCCTTAACCCAATAAGATCAACTTTTCTAATTAAAAAGTCAATTTTGGTCAAAATAGTCAATCCTCGACACAATTCCTAACCCATCGACACAATAGGTTAACTTCGATGAAAAGTCAATTTCTGTCAATATAGTTAATTTTCGGTCAATAAGTTAAGCTTTGACCAAAAAGTCACACTTGGTCAAAATGGTCAATTTCTGACCCAATGACCACCCCATTAGCCCAATGGTTCAACTTCACAAAAATTCAATTATGGTCAAAATAATAACTTTTGACTCGATGACCAACTATCGGCCCAATAAGTCTATCATCGTCAAAATTCAACTTTGGTCAAAATGGTCAATCTCGAATCTAATGATCGAACTATCGATCTAATAAGTCAATTTTTGTCCAAAAAGTCAACTTCGGGTCAAAATCGTCGAACCCGACCCAATGACCAACCCATCGATCCAACAGTAATACTGCCAAAAAGTCAATTTTCGATCAAAATACCGAATTTCGACCTAATGACCACCTATCGACCAAACAGTCGACTCACTCAAAAGTGCAATCCTTGGTCAAAATGGTCAATTCATGCAATCCAATGACCAACCCATCGTAATCTAACAGTCAACTTATGTCAAAAAAGTCATCTGTGGAAATGGTCAATTCTCGACCCATTGATAAAACACGTCAATCTAATAGGTCAACTTTTAAAAATTTTGCTTTGGTCAAAATACTCAATTTTCGACATAATGACCAATTATCAATCTAATAAGTCAATCTGTGACCAAAAGTCAACTATGTTCGTAATTGTCAATTCTTGATCCAATGACCAACCCATTGACCCAATAGGTAAACTCTTTACAAAAAAGTCAACTATGGTCAAAATGGTCAATCCTTGACTAAATGACCAACCCATTGACCCAATAGGTCAACTTTTGACCAAAAAGTCAATTTAGGTCAAAATATTCAAATTTTTACCTAATAACCAATTATTAACCCAATAAGCCAATCTCTGACTAAAACGTGAACTTTGGTCAAAATGGTCAATCCTTCAGCACAATCACCAACCTATCGACCCAATCGGGTCAACTTTTGAAGAAAAAGTAAACTTTGGTCAAAATTGTCAATCCTCGACCTAACGACCAACCAATTAACCCAAAAGGCAACTTTGACCAAAAGTTAGCTTTGGTTAAAAAGCTCAATTTTCGACCTAATGATCACCCATCGACCCAATAGCCATCTTTTTACCAAAAAGTCAACTTCGGGCAAAATGGTCAATTCTCCGACCCAATGACCAACCTATCGACTTAATCAGTCAACTTTCGACCAAAAAGTCAACTTTGGTCAAAATGGTCAATTTATCGAACCCGATGACCACCTCGTCAATCTAATGGGTCAACTTTCAACAAAAATTCAATTTTGATCAAAATAACCAATTTTCGACCTAATGACCAATTATCGACCCTATATGTCAATCTCCGACCAAAAAGCTCAACTTTCGTCAAAATGGTGAATCCTCGACCCAATGGGTCAACTTTTCACCAAATAGTTAACCTCGGTCAAAATGGTCAATCCTTCGACCCAATGACCCAATAAGTCAACTTTCGACTCAAAATTCAATTTTGGTTAAAATAGCTCGATTTTTACTAAATAACCAATTATCAATCCAATAAGTCAATCTCCGACTTAAAAGTCAACATTTGGTCAAAATGGCCAATCATCGGCCCAATGACCAACCCACTGACCCAATAGGTCAACTTTTGACCAAAAACCCAACTTTGGTGAAAATGGTCAATTATTGACCCAATGACCAACATTTTGACCCAATAAGTTAATTTTTTACCAAAAAGTCAACTTTTATCAAAATGATCAATCCTTGACCAAATGACCAACCTATTGATCCAATAGTTCAACTTTTGACCAAAAAGTTAATTTTGGTCAAAAATAACCAATTTTCGACATACTGACTCAACCTCATCAACCCAATAAGCCAACTTTTCGACCACAAAGTCAATTTTGGTCAAAATAGTCAATTTTTGGTTTAATGACCACCTCTTTGATCCAATAATTATACTTTTGACCAAAAAGTCAACTTTGGTCAAATTGATCAATTTTTGACACAATGTTCAACCCACTAACCCAATAGGTCAACTTTTAATGAAAAAGTCAATTTTGCAAAAATAATTAATTCACACAATGACCAATTATTGACCAATAAGTCAATCTCTCACTAAAACGTCAACTTTGGTGAAATCACAATCCTCGACTCAGAAGGTTAATCTTTCGACCAAATGTAAATCTCCGCCAAAATCGGTTAATGCTCGACACAATACATACCCATCACCCGATTAGTCAACTTTCGACAAAATACGTCAACTTTTGGCATAAAAAGTCAACTTTAGATAAAATGGTTACTCGACCAATAACCAACTCATCGATCCAATGTAAACTTTTCGACTAAAACACAACTTTAGACAAAATGGTCAATTCTCAATCTAATGACCACCCATCGAATCTACTAGATCAACTTTTCGACCAAAAAGTCAACTTTGGTTATAATGGTCAATTCTCCGACCTAATTTCCAACTAATTAACCCAATAGGTCAACTTTCGACCAAAAGCCAACTTTAGTCAAAATGGTCAATTTCTGACCCATCACCACTCCCGTCGAATTCGATGAATAACTTTTCGTCAAAGGGCAATTTTGGACAAAAATAATCAATTGACCTAATGTCCAATTGTCGACCCAATAAGTCAATCTCGACTAAAAGTCAACTTGCGACAATGGTCAACTTTCGACCCAATTACTAACCCATCGACCTTATAGTCAACTTTTGTCCAAATAGTCAACTTTGGTCAAAATAGTCATTCCTTGACCCAATGACCAACTCATTGACCCAATAGGTCAACTTTTGACCAAAAAGTAAGTTTGGATCAAAATAGTCAATTTTTGACCTAATGACCGATTATTGACCCAATAAGTCAATCTCCAATCTCAAATGTCAACTTTGATAAAAAATAGCTAACTTTCGAACCAATGACCAACCCATTGACCCAATTGGTGAACTTCATACCAATAAGTCAACTTTGGTTAAAATGGTCAATTCTTAACCTAATGACCAACTCATTGACCAAATTTGTTAAATTTTTAACAGAAAGTCAATTTTGGTCAAAATAGTCATTTTTTGAGCTAATGATCAATTATTGACCCAATAAGTCTATCTCTGACTAAAAAGTCAACTTTGTTCATAACGGTCAATCCTTGGCCCAATGACCAACACATTCAACCCAATAGCTCAACTTTTCAACAAGCAAATAACTTTGGTCAAAATGGTCAATCATTATATCTAATGACCAATCCTTCGAATTTAACAGTCAACTTTTGACCAAAAAGTATGTGTGAGTCAAGATAGTCAATTTTTAACCTAATGACCGATTTTTTACGCTATAAGTTAATCTCTGACCAAAAAGTCAATTTTGGTCAAAATAGTCATTCATTGACCTAATGACCAACTCATTGACACAGTAGGTCAACATCTTACCAAAAAGTCAACTTTAGTCAAAATGGTCAATTCTTGACCCAATGACCAACCCATTGACCAAAAAGGTTAAATTTTAACCAAAAAGTTAATTTTTATCAAAATTGTCGTTTATTTACCTAATGACCAATTATTGACCCAATAAGTCAATCTCTGACAAAAAAGTCAACACTGATCATAATGGTCAATTCTTGACCCAATGAACAACCCATTAACCCAAGAGTTCAACATTTAACAAAACAGTCAACTTGGGTCAAAATGGTCAATCCTTACACCTAATAGTCCAATCCTTTCGATCTGATGCTATTTTCATCAAAAAAGTTAATTTCGATCTAATGACTACAATTATCGATCCGATAAGTCAATCTCGCGACCAAAAAGTCAACTTCGGTCAAAATGAGTCAATCTTGCCCCAATGACCCAATAGGTCAACTTCTGACCAAAAAGGCAACTTTGGTCAAAATGGTCAATCCTTGACCCAATGACAACTCATTGACCCAAAAGGTTAACTTTTGATCGAAAAGTCAATTTTGGTCAAAATAGTCAATTTTTGAATTCACATGACCAAACTATCAACCCAATAAGTCAATCTCTCGATAAAAAGTCAACTTTCGTCAAAATTGCGACAATCCTCGACCCAACGACCAAACCATCGACCCAATAACTCAACTTTTCGAGCAAAAAGTCAACTTTGCATAAATGCTCAACTTCGACCAAATGAAAAACCCATCGACCCTATAGAGCCAACTTTCGACTAAAAAGTCATCTTTGGTTAAAATGGTCAATTCTTGACCCAATAACCAACTCATTGACAAAATAGGTTAACTTTTGACCGAAAAGTCAACTTCGGTTAAAATGGACAATTTCTGATCCAATGACCACCCCGTTGACCCAATGGGTCAACTTTTGACAAAAAATTCAATTTTATTCAAAATACTCATTTTTGACATAATAACCAATTATTGACCCAATAAGTCAATCACTAACCAAAAAGTGAATTTTGGTCAAAATGGGTCAATCTCGACTCTAATGACCAACCCATCGACCCACGAGTCAACCTTTCGACCGAAAATCAATTTTAGGCAAATGGTCAATCTCGAATCTAATAAGTCAAATTCGATAAAAATTCAATTTTGTCAAAATAACAATCCTCGACACAATGCCCAACTCAATGATACAATAGATTAACTTTCGACCAAAAAGTAAATTTTGGTCAATATGGTTAATTTTTGACCTAATGACCACCCCATTGACCCAATAAGTTATCTTTTGACCAAAAAGTCAACTTTGGTAAAAATGGTCAATTTTTGACCCAATGACCACCCCGTTAACCCAACTATTCAACTTTTGACAAAAATACAATTTTGATCAAAATAGTCAATTTTTGACCTGATGACCAACTATTGGCCCAATAAGTCTATCTCTGGCCAAAAAGTCAACTTTGGTCAAAATGGTCAACCTCGACCCAATGACCGACCCATCGATCAAACAGGTCAATTCTCACTCAAAAAGTCAACTTTAGTCAAAATGGTCGAATCCACGACCCAATGACCAACCCATTGACCCAAGAGGTAAACTTTTGACTAAAAAGTCATTTTTGGTCAAAATAGTAAATTTTTGACATAATGACCACCAATTGACCAAGTATGTCAACTTTGGTCAAAATGGCTAATTAGTGACCCAATGACCAACCCGTTGACCCAATAGGTCAACTTTTGTCCAAAAATTTATCTTAGGTGAAAATAGTCAATTCTCGACGTCATTGACAAACTCGTGCTGATCTAATAGTCAACTTTTGAAAAAAAAGTAAATTTTCATCAAAATAGCCAATTTTTGACCTAATGACCAAGTATCGACCCAATAAGTCAATCTCTCGACCAAAAAGATAACTTTGTTCATAATGGTTAATTCCTGACCCAATGACCAACCCATTGACCCAATAGGTAAACTTTTTGGAAAATGTCAACTTTGGTCAAAATGGAAAATCCTTGACTAAATGACCAACCCATTGAACCAATAGGTCAACTTTTGACCAAAAAAGTCAATTTTGGTCAAAATAGTCAATTTTTTACCTAAAAACCAATTATTATCCCAATAAGCCATTCTCTGACTAAAACGTCAACTTTGGTCAAAATGGTCAATCCTTCGTACTATGACCAAACCATTGACCTAATAGGTCAACTTTTAGCAAAAAGTCAACTTTTGTCAAAATTTTCAATCCTTGACCCAATGACCAACCCATTAACCCAATAGGTAACTTTTGACCGAAATGTCGGTTTTGGTCAAAATAGTCAATTTTTGACCTAATGGCCACCCAACGACCCAATGTTCAACTTTTGACCAAAAAGTCAACTTTGGTCAAAATGTTAAATTCTAACCCAATGACCAACCCATTGACCTAAACGTCAACCTTTGACCAAAAAGTCATTTTTGGTCAAAATGGCCAATTTCTGACCCGATGACCAATCCGTTCACCCAATGGGTCAACTTTCGAACAAAAATTTAATTTTGATCAAAATAGTCAATTTTTGATCTAATGACCAATTTTTGACCCTATAAGTCAATCTATTACCAAAAAATCAATTTTGGTCAAAATAGTTATTTTTTGACCAAATAACCAATTATTGACCCAATAAGTGAACATTTGGCCAAAATGGTCAATCCTCAGCCCAATGACCAACCCACTGACCCAATAGGTCAACTTTTTACCAAAAAGTTAACTTTTGTCAAAATGATCAATCCTTGACCCAATGATCAAATCATTGATCCAATCGGTCAACTTCGACCAAAAAGTCAATTTTGGTCAAAAAGTCAATTTTCGACATAATGAACAACTCATCAATCTAATAAGTCAACTTTCGACCAAAAAGTCAATTTTGTCAAAAATAATCAATTTTCGACCTAATGACAACCCAATCGATCCAAAGAGGTCAATCGTTCGACCTAAAAAGTCAACTTTGGGTCAAAATGGTCAATTTTTGACAAAGTGACCAATCCATCAATCCAATATGTCAACTTTCGATTTAAAAAGTCAATTTCTGGGTCAAAATAGTAAATTCTTGATCTAATGACCAATTATCGACCCAATAAGTCAATCTCCATCCAAAACGTCAACTTCGGGTCAAAATGGTCAACCTCTGCACCTAATGACCAACCGATCGAACTACTAAACGTTAATTCACTAAAATACATATCGTTAAAATCGGTCAACTTTCGATATACAAATCGGTCAACATTTCTAACAAAGTTGGTTAAAATAGCGTTCCTTAACCTAACAACTACCCATTGATCCAATAAGTCAACATCTTCCAAAAGCCAACATCTAATGGCAATTGACCAATAACCAACCGTCAACCATAGTTGTATACGACCAAGAGACCACTGTCAAATTGCCAACCTTTTTGTCAAAATGATCAACTGCGTTCAACCTAATGACCAACCTAGTGACTCAATACAGTTAACTTTTCGACCAAAAAGTTAATTTTGGCTTAAAATAATAAATTTTCGACATAATAACGAATTCATACTGATCAAACAGTCAACTTTCGACACAAAGTCAATTTTGGTCAAAATAGTCAATTTTTTACCTAATGACCACCCCATTAATTCAACAGGTAAACATTTGAAAAAAAGTCAACTTTGGTCAAAATGGTCAATTTCTGACACAAAGACCAACCCACTGACTCAATTGGTCCACACTTAACGAAAAAGTCAATTTTGGTCCAAATAATCAATTTTTGGCATAATGACCAATTACTGACCACATAAGTCAACCTCTGACTAAAACCTCAACTTTGGTCAAAATGGTTAATCCTTGACCCAATGACCAATCTATTTACCCAATAAGTTAACTTTTGACCAAAATGTCAATTTTAGTCAAAATGTTCAAAGCTTAACACAATTCATACCCATTAACCCAATTGGTCAACTTTTGACAAAAAAGTAAATTTTGGTCAAAATAGACAAAAAAGTAAATTTTGGTCAAAAAGTAACTAATAGTCAATTTTTTAATTTTGGTCAAAAAATTTAATTTTGGTAAAAAAAGGTTAATTTTTAAATTTTGGTCAAAAAAGACAACTTTGGACAAAATGGTCAATACTTGACCCAATGACAAACCCATTAACCTAATTAGTTAACTTTTGACCAAAAAGTCAACTTTTATTAAAATGGTCAATTTCTGACCCAATAACCAACCCAATGTCCCAATACGTCAATTTTTAACCAAAAAGTCAACTTTTGTCAAAATGATCAATTCTTGACCCAATGACTAACCTTTGACTTAATAGGTCAACTTTTGACCAATTATTGACCCAAAAAGTCAATCTTCGACCAAAAAGTCAACTTTAGTTATAATAAATAATCTTCGACCGAACGACCAACCCATTGACCCAATACGTCAACTTTTGACCAAAAAGTCAACTTTGGTCAAAATGGTAAATCTTTGACCCAATGACATCCCATTGAACCAAAAGATCAACTTTTGACCAAAAAGTCAATTTCGGTTAAAATAGTCAATTTTTGACCAAATGACCCCACATTGGCCCAATAAGTCAATTTTTGACCAAAATATCAACTTTAGTCAAAATGGTGATTTTTTGACCCAATGACCAACCCATTGACCCGAGAAGTCAACCTTTGACCAAAAAGTCAATTTTGGACAAAATGGTCAATTCTTGACCCAATTACCAAATCAATGACCAAATATGTCAACTATTGACCAAAAAGTCAACATTGGTCAAAATTGGTCAATTTTTCGATCCAATGATCACTCGTCACCCAATTGATAGTATCGGATCAAAAATTGTTACCTCGTCAAAATGGTAAATCCTTGATCCAATAGGTTAACTTTGGTCGAAATTGTCAATCCTTGACCCAATGACCAACCCATTCACCCAATAGGTTAACTTTTAACCAAAAGTTAATGTTGGTCAAAATAAACAATTTTAACCTAAGGACCAATTATTAACCCAGTAAATAACTCTAACAAAAAAGTCAACTTTGGTCAAAATGATCAATCCTTGACATAATGACTAACCCATTGACCTAATAGGTCAACTTTTGACCAAAAAAGTTAACTTTGGTCAAAATGGTCAATTTCCATACAATGAATACCCTATCACCTGAACGGGTCAACTTTCGACCAACAATTTAATTTGGTTAAAATGATCAATTTTTTGACCAAAAGACCAATTAATGACCTAATAAGTCAATCTCTGACCATAAAGTCAACTTTGGATAAAATGGTCAATCCTTGACCCAATGACCAAATGATAGACCAAATAAGTTACTTTAGCAATACGTAACTGAACGAAGTACAT
>CM040427.1:90340401-90433778 GCA_022702705.1 Papilionanthe hookeriana x Papilionanthe teres | reverse complement strand
TATACTTCGTTCAGTTACATGTGCACAGACGTCGGGGCTGCGGGTAGGTTGGCGGGTGTTGGGTCCGGGAGTCGAAAATTGAAAATTTGGAAAATTGAAGATTGGGTGGATGTAAGTGAAATGAAATCATTTTGGTTGAGCCATGAAGCCATATCAAGCCCACATGAGCCATGAAGGGACTCATTTGAGGCACTCATTATGTTGTTCCTAACCCTCTTACGCGAGGGCTTAGGGGTTAAGGACCATCCATGTGAATCACCTACATGAGTCGGGAGGTCGAGTCGGTATGGGTGTGTTTTTAGGAGGTGTGTGAAAGTGTAGTGTGTGTGCAAGTCAACCCTTCACCGAGACCGGGCTACCGGAGGCGGTCCTAAGGCCCAAAGAGTCCATAGGAACTCATCCGCTTAAACTTCCACATTTCGATTTCGGCCCTGCAGGTGATTAGGGGTCTACGGTCAAGTTTGTGGAGTTTGCGAGGAGTTAAGAAGTGGTTTAAAATTCTAGATGGTGGATCCCGATTCTAGTCCTCTAAGATAGTCAAAGGAAAAGCCTAAGGCTAGATCCTAAGTACTAAAGAGAAGAAGAGAAGACCTCATCAAAAATGAGGTCAACATTTGTCGGCTTATAAAATTGGTTCGCAGACCAAACGGATGTCACAAATCTTTTAGTTTATTTAATGGAGCCCCATCATCAAGCAATGTGTCTATTCTTCGGGATAGATACATGGTTTGTGATACGGTGCTCGTTTATATAAACTATTCGGGATGTGAGATCAGTTTGATTTCATATCTTAAAATTTTCAAATTTAAAATTATTTTCAAAATCAAATATTACTTTTCAAAAATTATTTATTTAAATTAAAATTAAAATACGCCGACAGTCAACATCTTACCAAAAAGTCAACTTTGGTCAAAATGGTCAATTCTTGACCTAATGACCAACCCATTGACCAAAAAGGTCAAATTTTAAATAAAAGTCAATTTTTATCAAAATTGTCATTTATTTACCTAATGACCAATTATTGACTCGATAAGTCGATCTCGACCAAAAAGTCGACTCGATCATAATGGTCGATCCTTGACCCGATGACCGACCCATTAACCCAAGAAGTTCGACTTTTGACAAAACAATCGACTTTCGTCGAAATGGTCGATCCTCGACCCGATGACCGACCCATTGAACCAATAGTTTAACTTTTGACTAAAGAGTTAGTTTTCGTCGAAAAAGTTAATTTTTAACCTAATGACCGATTATTGACCCGATAAGTCGATTTTTGTGTTTTTTGATGTTGGTAATGTAAAAGGTCGATTTTTGACCAAAATATCAACTTTAGTCAAAATAGTGAATTTTTGACCGATGACCAACCCATTGACCCGAGAAGTCAACTTTTGACCAAAAAGTCAATTTTGGTCAAAATGGTCAATTCTTGACCCAATTACCAACTCAATGACCAAATATGTCAACTATTGACCAAAAAGTCAACATTGGTCAAAATGGTCGATTTTGATCCAATGACTACCACGTTGACCCAATGGGTAGTCATTGGATCAAAAATGGTTACCTCGTCAAAATGGTCAATCCTTGACCCAGTAGGATAACTTTGGTCGAAATTGTCAATCCTTGACCCAATGACCAACCCATTCACCCAATAGGTTAACTTTTAAACAAAAGTCAATGTTGTTCAAAATAGTCAATTTTAACCTAAGGACCAATTATTAACCAAGAAAATAACTCTAACCAAAAACTCTACTTTGGTCAAAATGATCAATAATTGACCAAATGAATAACTCATTGACCCAATAGGTCAACTTTTAACCAAAAAAGATAACTTTGGTCAAAATGGTCAATTTCCGACACAATGAATACCCTATTGACCCAAAAGGTCAACTTTTGACCAAAAATTTAATTTTGGTTAAAATGATCAATTTTTTGACAAAAAGACCAATTAATGACATAATAAGTCAATCTCTGACCAAAAAGTCAACTTTGGATAAAATGGTCAATCCTTGACCCAATGACCAGATGATAGACCAAATAAGTTAGCTTTAGACGAAAAAGTCAACTTTGGTCAAAATGGTCAATTCTTGACCCATTGACCCAATAGGTTAATTTTTGACCAAAAAGTCAATTTTGTTCAAAATAGTCAAATTTTTACCTAGTGACCAACCATTGACCCAATAGGTCAACTTTTGACCAAAAACTTAATTTTGGTCAAAATGGTCAATTTATGAACCAATGACCAGCCCATTGAACCCAATAGGACAACTTTTGACCAAAAAGTCATCTTTGGTTAAAATGGTCATTTTTTAAGCCAATAACTAACTCATTGATCAAATAGGTCAACTTTTGACCAAAAAGTCAACTGGTCAAAGTGGTCAATTTCTGACCCAATGACCACCTCGTTGACCTAATGGGTCAACTATTGACCAAAAATTCAATTTTGCTCAAAATAGTCATTTTTGACCTAATGATTAATTATTGACCCAATAAGTCAATCACTGCCCAAAAAGTCAACTTTGGTTAAAATGGTCCATCCTTGACCATTTTAACCAACCCATTAACCTAATAGGTCAACTTTTGACCAAAAAGTCAATTTTGGGCAAAATGGTTAATCCTTGACCCAATAAGTCAACTTTTCACCAAAAAGTCAATTTTGGTCAAAATAGTCAATTTTTGTCCAATGACCACCCATTGACCAAATTAGTCAATCTCTAACCAAAAAGTTAACTTTGTTCATAATGGTTAATTCTTGACCCAATGACCAACCCATTGACCCAATAGGTTTACTTTTTACAAAAAAGTCAAGTTTGGTCAAAATGGTCAATCATTGACTAAATGACCAACACATTGACCCAATTGGTCAACTTTTGACTAAAAAGTTAATTTTAGTCAAAATAGTCAATTTTTGACCTAATAACCATTTATTGACCCAATAAGCCAATCTCTGACCAAAACATAAACTTGGTCGAAACGGTCGATCCTTGACATAATGACCAACCCATTGACCCAATATGTCGACTTTTGAGCAAAAAGTCGACTTTAGTAAAAATGGTCAATCCTTGACACAAGGACCAACCCATTGACCCAATAGGTCAAATTTTGACCAAAAAGTCAATTTTGGTCAAAATAGTTATCTTTTGAACTAATGACCACCCATTGACCCAATAGATCAACTTTCGACCAAAAGTCGACTTTGGTTATAATGGTCGATCTCGACCCGATGACCGACTAATTAACCCGAAAGGTCGACTTTGGACCGAAAAGCCGACTTTAGTCGAAAAGGTCGATTTCGACCCAATGACCACCCCAGTTGACCGATGGGTCAACTTTTGGCTAAAAGGACAATTTTGGTCGAAATAGTCGATTTTGACCTAATGTCGATTATTGACCTGATAAGTCGATCTCGACTAAAAAGTCGACTTTGGTCATAATGGTCAATCCTTGACTCAATTACTAACCCATTGACCTTATAGTTCAACTTTAGTCCAAATAGTCAACTTTGGTCAAAATAGTCATTCCTTGACCCAATAACCAACTCATTGACCCAATAGGTAAACTTTTGACCAAAAAGTAGTCAATTTTAGACCTAATGATCGATTATTGACCCAATTAGTCAATCTCTGACCCAAATGTCAACTTTGATCAAAATAGTTAATACTTGAACCAATGACCAACCCATTGACCCAATAGGTCAACTTCATACCAATAAGTCGACTTTGTTTAAAATGGTCGATTCTTAACCTAATGACTGAACTCATTGACCAAATTGGTCGAATTTTTAACGAAAGTCAATTTCGGTCGATATAGTTATTTTTGAGCTAATGACCGATTATTGACGCAATAAGTCGATCTCACGACTAAAACGTCGACTTTGTTCATAACGATCGATCCTTGGCCCGATGACTGACACATTGACCCGATAGTTCGACTTTGGAACTAACAATCGACTTTGGTCGAAATGGTCGATCCTTGACCCGATGAACGACCCTTTGACCGAATAGGTCGACTTTTGACCAAAAAAGTATGTGTGGGTCGAAGATAGTCGATTTTTAACCTAATGACCGATTTTTTACCTATAAGTTAATCTCGACCAAAAGTCAAATTTGGTCAAAATAGTCATTCATTCACCTAATGACCAACTCATTGACACAGTAGGTCAACATCTTACCAAAAAGTCAACTTTGGTCAAAATGGTCAATTCTTGACCTAATGACCAACCCATTAACTAAAAAGGTCAAATTTTAACTAAAAAGTCAATTTTTATCAAAATTGTCATTTATTTACCTAATGAACGATTATTGACTCAATAAGTCAATCTCTGACCAAAAAGTCAACTCTGATCATAATGGTCAATCCTTGACCCAATGACCAACCCATTAACCCAAGAGTTCAACTTTTGACAAAACAATCAACTTTGGTCAAAATGGTCAATCCTTGACCCAATGACCAACCCATTGAACCAATAGTTTAACTTTTGACCAAAGAGTTAGTTTTCGTCAAAAAAGTTAATTTTTAACCTAATGACCAATTATTGACCCGATAAGTCAATTTTTTGTGTTTTTGGATGTTGGTAGTGTAAAAAGGTCAATTTTTGACCAAAATATCAACTTTAGTCAAAATAGTGAATTTTTGACCCATTGACCCGAGAAGTCAACTTTTGACCAAAAAGTCAATTTTGGTCAAAATGATCGATTCTTGACCCAATTACCAACTCAATAACAAAATATGTCAACTATTGACCAAAAAGTCAACATTGGTCAAAATGGCCAATTTTTGATCCAATGAGTACCACGTTGACCCAATGGGTAGTCATTAGATCAAAAATGGTTACCTCGTCAAAATGGTCAATCATTGACCCAATAGGTTAACTTTGGTCGAAATTATCAATCCTTGACCCAATGACCAACCCATTCACACAATAGGTTAACTTTTAACCAAAAGTCAATGTTGGTCAAAATAGTCAATTTTAACTTGGACCGATTATTAACCTAGTGAATAACTCCAACGAAAAGTCGACTTTGGTCGAAATGATCAATCCTTGACCGAATGAATAACCCTTTGACATCGATAGGTGAACTTTTGACCAAAAAAGTTAACTTTGGTCAAAATGGTCGAATTCCAGACACAATGAATACCCTATGACCTAACGAATCGACTTTTGACCAAAAATTTAATTTTGGTTAAAATGATCAATTTTTTGACCAAAAGACCAATTAATGACCTAATAAGTCAATCTCTGACCAAAAAGTCAACATTGGATAAAATGGTCAATCCTTGACCCAATGACCAGATGATAGACCAAATAAGTTAGCTTTAGACGAAAAAGTCAACTTTGGTCAAAAAGGTCAATTCTTGACCCATTGACCCAATAGGTTAATTTTTGACCAAAAAGTTAATTTTGGTCAAAATAATCAAAATTTTACCTAGTGACCAACCATTGACCCAATAGGTCAACTTTTGACAAAAAACTCAATTTTGGTCAAAATGGTCAATTTATGAACCAATGACCAGCCCATTGAACCCAATAGGATAACTTTTGACCAAAAAGTCATCTTTGGTTAAAATGGTCAATTTTTAAGCCAATAACTAACTCATTGACCAAATAGGTCAACTTTTGACATAAAAGTCAACTGGTCAAAGTGGTCAATTTCTGACCCAATGACCACCTCGTTGACCTAATGGGTCAACTTTTGACCAAAAATTCAATTTTGCTCAAAATAGTCATTTTTGACCTAATGACCAATTATTGACCCAATAAGTCAATCACTGCCCAAAAAGTCAACTTTGGTTAAAATGGTCAATCCTTGACCATTTTAACCAACCCATTGACCTAATAGGTCAACTTTTGACCGAAAAGTCAACTTTGGGCAAAATGGTTAATCCTTGACCCAATAAGTCAACTTTTCACCAAAAAGTCAATTTTGGTCAAAATAGTCAATTTTTGTCCAATGACCACCCATTGACCAAATTTATCAATCTCTGACCAAAAAGTTAACTTTGTTCATAATGGTTAATTCTTGACCCAATGACCAACCCATTGACCCAATAGGTTTACTTTTTACAAAAAAGTCAAGTTTGGTCAAAAAGGTCAATCCTTGACTAAATGACTGACACATTGACTCGATTGGTCGACTTTTGACTAAAAAGTTAATTTTAGTCAAGTAGTCGATTTTGACCTAATAACCATTTATTGATCTAATAAGCCAATCTCTCGACCAAAACATAAACTTGGTCGAAATGGTCGATCCTCGACATAATGACCAACCCATTGACCCGATATGTCGACTTTTGAGCAAAAGTCAACTTTAGTAAAAATGGTCGATCCTTGACACAATAACCTGACCCATTGACCTAATAGGTCAAATTTTGACCAAAAAGTCGATTTTGGTCAAAATAGTTGATCTTTTGAACTAATGACCACCCGTTGACTCGATATATCAACTTTCGACCAAAAAGTCGACTTTGGTTATAATGGTCGATTCTCTGACCCGATGACCGACTAATTAACCCGAAAGGTCAACTTTTGACCAAAAAGCTGACTTTAGTCAAAATGGTCGATTTCGACCTAATGACCACCCCGTTGACCCGATGGGTCTACTTTTGGCTAAAAGGACAATTTTGGTCAAAATAGTCAATTTTTGTCCAAATGTCCAATTATTGACCCAATAAGTCAATCTCTGACTAAAAAGTCAACTTTGGTCATAATGGTCAATCCTTGACCCAATTACTAACCCATTGACCCTATAGTTGACTTTAGTCCGAATAGTCGACTTTGGTCGAAATAGTCATTCCTTGACCCAATGACCAACTCATTGACCTAATAGGTCGACTTTTGACGAAAAGTAGTCGATTTTAGACTATAATGATCGATTATTGACCCAATTAGTCAATCTCTGACCCAAATGTCAACTTTGATCAAAATAGTTAATCCTTGAACCAATGACCAACCCATTGACCCAATAGGTCAACTTCATACCAAAAAGTCAACTTTGGTTAAAATGGTCAATTCTTAACCTAATTACCAACTCATTGACCAAATTGGTCAAATTTTTAACAGAAAGTTAATTTCGGTCAATATAGTTATTTTTGAGCTAATGACCAATTATTGACGCAATAAGTCAATCTCTGACTAAAACGTCAACTTTGTTCATAACGATCAATCCTTGGCCCAATGACCAACACATTGACCCAAGAGTTCAACTTTGGTCAAAATGGTCAATCCTTGACCCAGTGAACAACCTTTTGACCGAATAGGTCAACTTTTGACCAAAAAGTATGTGTGGGTCAAGATAGTCAATTTTTAACCTAATGACCGATTTTTTACCCTATAAGTTAATCTCTGACCAAAAAGTCAAATTTGGTCGAAAATAGTCATTCATTCGCCTAATGACCGACTCATTGACCACGGTAGATCGACATCTTGCCAAAAGTCGACTTTGGTCGAAATGGTCGATTCTTGACCTAATGATCAACCATTGACTAAAAAGGTCAAATTTTAACTAAAAAGTCAATTTTTATCAAAATTGTCATTTATTTACCTAATGAACGATTATTGACTCGATAAGTCGATCTCGACCGAAAAGTCGACTTCGATCATAATGGTCGATCCTCGAGCCTGATGACCGACCCATTAACCCGAGAGTTCGACTTTTGACTAAACAATCAACTTTGGTCAAAATGGTCGATCCTTGACCCGATGACCGACCCATTGAACCAATAGTTTAACTTTTGACCAAAAGAGTTAGTTTTCGGTCGAAAAAGTTAATTTTTAACTACAATGACCAATTATTGACCCGATAAGTCGATTTTTTGTGTTTTGGATGTTGGTAGTGTAAAAGGTCGATTTTTGACCAAAATATCAACTTTAGTCAAAATAGTGAATTTTGACCCATTGACTGAGAAGTCGACTTTTGACTCAAAAAGTCAATTTTGGTCAAAATGATCGATTCTTGACCCGATTACCAACTCAATGACAAAATATGTCGACTATTGACCAAAAAGTCGACATTGGTCAAAATGGTCGATTTTGATCCAATGAGTACCACGTTGACCCGATGGGTAGTCATTAGATCGAAAATAGTTACCTCGTCGAAATGATCGATCCTTGACCAATAGAGTTAACTTTGGTCGAAATTGTCGATCCTTGACCCGATAATGACCAGCCCATTCGCCCAATAGGTTAACTTTTAACCAAAAGTCGATGTTGGTCAAAATAGTCGATTTTAACTTAAGGACCGATTATTAACCCGGTGAATAACTCCAACCGAAAAAGTCGACTTTGGTCGAAATGATCAATCCTTGACGAATGAATAACCCTTTGACCCAATAGGTGAACTTTTGACCAAAAAAGTTAACTTTGGTCAAAATGGTCGATTTCGAACACGATGAATACCCTATTGACCCAACAAGTCAACTTTTGACCAAAAATTTAATTTTGGTTAAAATGATCAATTTTTGGACCAAAAGACCGATTAATGACCTAATAAGTCGATCTCGACCAAAAAGTCGACATTGGATAAAATGGTCAATCCTTGACCCAATGACCAGATGATAGATCAAATAAGTTAGCTTTAGACGAAAAAGTCAACTTTGGTCAAAAAGGTCAATTCTTGACCCATTGACCCAATAGGTTAATTTTTGACCAAAAAGTCAATTTTGGTCAAAATAATCAAATTTTTACCTAGTGACCAACCATTGACCCAATAGGTAAACTTTTGACCAAAAACTCAATTTTGGTCAAAATGGTCAATTTATGAACCAATGACCAGCCCATTGAACCCAATAGGATAACTTTTGACCAAAAAGCCATCTTTGGTTAAAATGGTCAATTTTTAAGCCAATAACTAACTCATTGACCAAATAGGTCAACTTTTGACCAAAAAGTCAACTGGTCAAAGTGGTCAATTTCGACCCAATGACCACCTCGTTGACCTAATGGGTTAACTTTTACTAAAAAATTCAATTTTGCTCGAAAATAGTCATTTTTGACCTAATGACCAATTATTGACCCGATAAGTCGATCACGCTGAAAAGTCGACTTTGGTTAAAATGGTCGATCCTTGACCATTTTATCGAGCCATTGACCTAATAGGTCAACTTTTGACCGAAAAGTCAACTTTGGGCAAAATGGTTAATCCTTGACCCAATAAGTCAACTTTTCACCAAAAAGTCAATTTTGGTCAAAATAGTCAATTTTTGTCCAATGACCACCCATTGACCAAATTTATCAATCTCTGACCAAAAAGTTAACTTTGTTCATAATGGTTAATTCTTGACCCAATGACCAACCCATTGACCCAATAGGTTTACTTTTTACAAAGAAGTCAAGTTTGGTCAAAAAGGTCAATCCTTGACTAAATGACCAACACATTGACCCAATTGGTCAACTTTTGACTAAAAAGTTAATTTTAGTCAAAATAGTCAATTTTTGACCTAATAACCATTTATTGACCCAATAAGCCAATCTCTGACCAAAACATAAACTTGGTCAAAACGGTCAATCCTTGACATAATGACCAACCCATTGACCCAATATGTCAACTTTTGAGCAAAAAGTCAACTTTAGTAAAAATGGTCAATCCTTGACACTGATAACCAACCCATTGACCCAATAGGTCAACTTTTGACCAAAAAGTCAATTTTGGTCAAAATAGTTAATTCTTGACCTAATGACCACCCTTTGACCCAGTAGATCAACATTCGACCAAAAACTCAACTTTGGTTATAATGGTCAATTTCTGACCCAATGACCAACTAATTAACCCAAAAGGTTAACTTTTGACCAAAAAGCCAACTTTAGTCAAAAAGGTCAATTTCTGACCCAATGACCACCCCGTTGACCCGATGGGTCAACTTTTGGCCAAAAGGGCAATTTTGGTCAAAATAGTCAATTTTTGACCTAATGTCCAATTATTGACCCAATAAGTCAATCTCTGACTAAAAAGTCAACTTTGGTCATAATGGTCAATCCTTGACCCAATTACTAACCCATTGACCCTATAGTTCAACTTTAGTCCAAATAGTCAACTTTGGTCAAAATAGTCATTCCTTGACCCAATGACCAACTCATTGACCCAATAGGTCAACTTTTGACCAAAAAGTAGTCAATTTTAGACCTAATGATCGATTATTGACCCAATTAGTCAATCTCTGACCCAAATGTCAACTTTGATCAAAATAGTTAATCCTTGAACCAATGACCAACCCATTGACCCAATAGGTCAACTTCATACCAATAAGTCAACTTTGGTAAAAATGGTCAATTCTTAACCTAATGACCAACTCATTGACCAAATTGGTCAAATTTTTAACAGAAAGTCAATTTCGGTCAATATAGTTATTTTTTGAGCTAATGACCAATTATTGACGCAATAAGTCAATCTCTGACTAAAATGTCAACTTTGTTCATAACGATCAATCCTTGGCCCAATGACCAACACATTGACCCAATAGTTCAACTTTGGAACTAACAGTCAACTTTGGTCAAAATGGTCAATCCTTGACCCAATGAACAACCCTTTGACCGAATAGGTCAACTTTTGACCAAAAAGTATGTGTGGGTCAAGATAGTCAATTTTTAACCTAATGACCGATTTTTTACCCTATAAGTTAATCTCTGACCAAAAAGTCAAATTTGGTCAAAATAATCATTCATTCACCTAATGACCAACTCATTGACACAGTAGGTCAACATCTTACCAAAAAGTCAACTTTGGTCAAAATGATCAATTCTTGACCTAATGACCAACCCATTGACCAAAAAGGTCAATTTTTAACTAAAAAGTCAATTTTTGTCAAAATTGTCATTTATTTACCTAATGACCAATTATTGACTCAATAAGTCAATCTCTGACCAAAAAGTCAACTCAGATCATAATGGTCAATCCTTGACCCAATGACCAACCCATTAACCCAAGAGTTCAACTTTTGACAAAACAATCAACTTTGGTCAAAATGGTCAATCCTTGACCCAATGACCAACCCATTGAACCAATAGTTTAACTTTTGACCAAAGAGTTAGTTTTCTTCAAAAAAGTTAATTTTTAACCTAATGACCGATTATTGACCCGATAAGTCAATTTTTTGTGTTTTTAGATGTTGGTAATGTAAAAAGGTCAATTTTTGACCAAAATATCAACTTTAGTCAAAATAGTGAATTTTTGACCTAATGACCAACCCATTGACCCGAGAAGTCAACTTTTGACCAAAAAGTCAATTTTGGTCAAAATGGTCAATTCTTGACCCAATTACCAACTCAATGACCAAATATGTCAACTATTGACCAAAAAGTCAACATTGGTCAAAATGGTCAATTTTTGATCCAATGACTACCACGTTGACCCAATGGGTAGTCATTGGATCAAAAATGGTTACCTCGTCAAAATGGTCAATCCTTGACCCAATAGGTTAACTTTGGTCGAAATTGTCAATCCTTGACCCAATGACCAACCCATTCACCCAATAGGTTAACTTTTAACCAAAAGTCAATGTTGGTCAAAATAGTCAATTTTAACCTAAGGACCAATTATTAACCCAGAGAATAACTCTAACCAAAAAGTGTACTTTGGTCAAAATGATCAATCCTTGACCAAATGAATAA
Source organism: Papilionanthe hookeriana x Papilionanthe teres (assembly GCA_022702705.1). Classification (NCBI taxonomy): domain Eukaryota; kingdom Viridiplantae; phylum Streptophyta; class Magnoliopsida; order Asparagales; family Orchidaceae; genus Papilionanthe; species Papilionanthe hookeriana x Papilionanthe teres. The sequence goes on along the minus strand of CM040427.1, from coordinate 90,422,179 downwards.
GTTATTGACCCAATAGGTCAACTTTTGACCAAAAAAGTTAACTTTGGTCAAAATGTTCAATTTCCGGATGTAATGAATAATTCCTATCAATCCAACAGTCAACTCTTCGACCAAAAATTTAATTTTGGTTAAAATGATCAATTTTTTTACCAGAAGACCAATTAATGACCTAATAAGTCAATCTCTGACCAAAAAGTCAACTTTGGATAAAATGGTCAATCCTTGACCCAATGACCAGATGATAGACCAAATAAGTTAGCTTTAGACGAAAAAGTCAACTTTGGTCAAAAAGGTCAATTCTTGACCCATGACCCAATAGGTTAATTTTTGACCAAAAAGTCAATTTTGGTCAAAATAGTCAAATTTTTACCTAGTGACCAACCATTGACCCAATAGGTCAACTTTTGACCAAAAACTCAATTTTGGTCAAAATGGTCAATTTATGAACCAAAGACCAGCCCATTGAACCCAATAGGACAACTTTTGACCAAAAAATCATCTTTGGTTAAAATGGACAATTTTTAAGCCAATAACTAACTCATTGACCAAATAGGTCAACTTTTGACCAAAACGTCAACTGGTCAAAGTTGTCAATTTCTGACCCAATGACCACCTCGTTGAGCTAATGTGTCAACTTTTGACCAAAAATTCATTTTTGCTCAAAATAGTCATTTTTGACCTAATGACCAATTATTGACCCAATAAGTCAATCACTGCCCAAAAAGTCAACTTTGGTTAAAATGGTCAATTCCCATTGACCTAATAGGTCAACTTTTGACCAAAAAGTCAACTTTGGGCAAAATGGTTAATCCTTGACCCAATAAGTCAACTTTTCACCAAAAAGTCAATTTTGGTCAAAATAGTCAATTTTTGTCCAATGACCACCCATTGACCAAATTTGTCAATCTCTGACCAAAAAGTTAACTTTGTTCATAATGGTTAATTCTTGACCCAATGACCAACCCACTGACCCAATAGGTTAACTTTTTACAAAAAAGTCAAGTTTGGTCAAAATGGTCAATCCTTGACTAAATGACTAACACATTGACCCAATTGGTCAACTTTTGACTAAAAAGTTAATTTTAGTCAAAATAGTCAATTTTTGACCTAATAACCATTTATTGACCCAATAAGCCAATCTCTGACCAAAACATAAACTTGGTCAAAACGGTCAATCCTTGACATAATGACCAACCCATTGACCCAATATGTCAACTTTTGAGCAAAAAGTCAACTTTAGTAAAAATGGTCAATCCTTGACACAATGACCAACCCATTGACCCAATATGTCAACTTTTGACCAAAAAGTCAATTTTGGTCAAAATAGTTAATTTTTGACCTAATGACCACCCATTGACCCAATATATCAACTTTCAACCAAAAAGTCAACTTTGGTTATAATGGTCAATTTCTGACCCAATGACCAACTAATTAACCCATAAGGTCAACTTTTGACCAAAAAGCCAACTTTAGTCAAAAAGGTCAATTTCTGATTCAATGACCACCCCGTTGACCCGATGGGTCAACTTTTGGCCAAAAGGGCAATTTTCGTCAAAATAGTCAATTTTTGACCTAATGTCTAATTATTGACCCAATAAGTCAATCTCTGACTAAAAAATCAACTTTGGTCATAATGGTCAATCCTTGACCCAATTACTAACCCATTAACTCTATAGTTCAACTTTAGTCCAAATAGTCAACTTTGGTCAAAATAGTCATTCCTTGACCCAATGACCAACTCATTGACCCAATAGGTCAACTTTTGACCAAAAAGTAGTCAATTTTTGACCTAATGATCGATTATCGACTCTGATTAATCGATCTCGACCTAAATGTCAACTTTGATCAAAATAGTTAATCCTTGAACCAATGACCAACCCATTGACCCAATAGGTCAACTTCATAGCAAAAAGTCAACTTTGGTTAAAATGGTCAATTCTCAACCTAATGACCAACTCATTGACCAAATTTGTCAAATTTTTAACAGAAATTCAATTTCGGTCAATATAGTTATTTTTTGAGCTAATGACCAATTATTTACCAAATAAGTCAATCTCTGACTAAAACGTCAACTTTATTCATAACGATCAATCCTTGTCCCAATGACCAACACATTGACCAAATAGTTCAACTTTGGAACAAACTGTCAACTTTGGTCAAAATGGTCAATCCTCGACCCGATGAACAACCCTTTCGATCGAATAAGTCAACTTTTGACCAAAAAGTATGTGTGGGTCAAGATAGTCAATTTTTAACCTAATGACGGATTTTTTACCATATAAGTTAATCTCTGACCAAAAAGTCAAATTTGGTCAAAATAGTCATTCATTCACCTAATGACCAACTCATTGACAGAGTAGGTCAACATCTTACCAATAAGTCAACTTTGGTCAAAATAGTCAATTCTTGACCTAATGACCAACCCATTGACCAAAAAGGTCAAATTTTAACCAAAAAGTCAATTTTTATCAAAATTGTCATTTATTTACCTAATGACCAATTATTGACTCAATAAGTCAATCTCTGACTAAAAAGTCAACTCTGGTCATAATGGTCAATCCTTGACCCAATGACCAACCCATTAACCCAAGAGTTCAACTTTTGACAAAACAATCAACTTTGGTCAAAATGGTTAATCCTTGACCCAATGACCAACCCATTGAACCAATAGTTCAACTTTTGACCAAAGAGTTAGTTTTCGTCAAAAAAGTTAATTTTTAACCTAATGACCAATTATTGACCCGATAAGTCAATCTCTGACCAAAAAGTCAACTTTGGTTTAAATAGTCAATCCTTACCCCAATGACCCAATAGGTCAACTTCCGACCGAAAAGTCGACTTTGGTCAAAATGGTCGATCCTCGACCCAGATGACCAACTCATTGACCTAATAGGTTAACTTTTGAACGAAAAGTCAATTTTCGTCAAAATAGTCAATTTTTGAATTAATGACCAACTATTGACCCAATAAGTTAATCTCCGATAAAAAGTCAACTTTGGTCAAAATGGCCAATCCTTGACCCAATGACCAAACCATTGACCCAATAAGTCAACTTTTGAGCAAAAGTTAACTTTGGTGAAATGCTCAATCCTTGACCCAATGAAAAACCCCTAGACCCTATAGGTCAACTTTTGACCAAAAAGTCATGTTTGGTTAAAATGGTCAATTCTTGACCCAATAACAAACTCATTGACCAAATAGGTTCAACTTTTGACAAAAAGTCAATTTTGGTCAAAATATTCAATTTTTGATCTTATGACCAACTATTGGCCCAATAAGTCTATCTCTGGCCAAAAAGTTAACTTTGGTCAAAATGGTCAATCCTTGACCCAATGACAGACCCATTGACCTAATAGATCAGTTTTTTACCAAAAAGTCAACTTTCGTCAAAATGGTCAAACCATGACCCATTGACCCAAGAGGTGAACTTTTGACTAAAAAGTCATTTTTGGTCAAAATAGTGAATTTTTGACCGAATGTCCACCAATTGACAAAATATGTCAACTTTTGACCAAAAGGTCAACTTTTGACCAAAAGGTCAACTTTAGTCAAAATGGCCAATTAGTGACCCAATGACCAACCCATTGACCCAATAGGTCAACTTTTGTCCAAAAATTTATCTTTGGTGAAAATGGTCAATTCTTGACCCAATAGGTCATTTTTTACCAAAAAGTCAACTTTAGTCAAAATGGTCAAGCCATGACCCAATGACCAACCCATTGACCCAAGAGGTGAACTTTTGACTAAAAAGTCATTTTTGGTCAAAATAGTGAATTTTTGACCGAATGACCACCAATTGACCAAATATGTCAACTTTTGACCAAAAGGTCAACTTTGGTCAAAATGGCCAATTAGTGACCCAATGACCAACCCATTCACGCAATAGATTAACTTTTGACCAAAAAGTCAATTTTGGTCAAAAATACTCAATTTTGACCTAATGACCAATTATTGACCCAGTAAGTCAAACTCTAACCAAAAAGTTAACTTTGGTCAAAATGGTCAATGCTTGACCTAATGACCAAACCACTGACCCAATAGGTCAACTTTTGTCCAAAAAGTTAACTCTGGTTAAGATGGTCAATTTCTGACCCAATGACCACCCCATTGACCCAATGGGTCAACTTTTGACAAAAATTCAATTTTAGTTAAAGTAGTCAATTTTTTACCTAATGACCAATTATTGACCCAAAAGGTTAACTTTTGACCTAAATGTCAACTTTGGTGAAAATGGTCAATCTTTGACCCAAAGACCAACCCATTGACCCAATAGTTCAACTTTTGACAAAAAACCTAACATCGGTCAAAATGGTCAATCTTTGACCCAATGACCAATCCTTTGACGCAATAGGTCAACTTTTGACCAAAAGGTCAATTTTAGTCAAATTTGTCAATATTTGACATAATGATCACCTCATTGACCTAAATAGGTCAAGTTTTGACCAAAAAGACAATTTTAGTTAAAGAGGTCAATTTCTGACACAATGACCACCCCATTAACCCAAGGGGTTAACTTTTGACCAAGAATTTAATTTTGGTCGAAATAATCAATTTTTAACCTAACGACTAATTATTGACCCAATAAGACAATCTTTAACCAAAAAGTCAACTTTGGTCAAAATGGTCAATCCTTGACCCAATGACCAACCCATTGACCCAATAGGTCAACTTTTTTACCAAATAGTCAAGTTTGGTCAAAATGGACAATTTTTGACACAATGACAACCCCATTGACCGAACGGTTTAGCTTTTGACCAAAAATTCAATTTTGGTCAAACAAATCAATTTTTTACCTAATGACCAATTTTTGACCCAATATGTCAATCTCTAACCCCAAACTCAACTTTGGTCAAAATGGTCAATCCTAGACCCAATGACCAGTCCATTAACCCAATAGGTCAACTTTTGACCAAAAAATCAACTCTGATCAAAATGGTCAATCCTTAACCCAATGACCAACGCATTGACCCAATAGATCAACTTTTGACCAGAAAGTCAATTTTGGTCAAAATAGTCAATTTTTGACCTAATGATCAATTATTGACCCAATAAGTCAATCTATAACCAAAAACTTAACTTTGGTCAAAATGTTAAATCCTTGACCCAATGTCTAACCCATTGGCCTAATAGGTCAACTTTCGACCAAAAAGTTATTTTTGGTCAAAATAGTCAATTTTTGAATTAATGACCAATTATTGACCCAATAAGTCAATCTCTGACCAAAAAAGTCCACTTTGGTCTAAATTGTCAATCTTTTACTCAATGACCATCCCATTGACCCAATATGTTTACTTTTGACCAAAAAGTCAACTTTGGTCAAAATGGTCAATCTTTGACCCAATGAACAACTCATTGACCGAATAGGACAACTTTTGGCAAAATTTAATTTTGCTCAAAATTATTAATTTTTGACCTAGAGACGAACCCATTAACTCAATAGGTCAACATTAACCAAAAAGTCAAGTTTGGTTAAAAAGATTAATTTATCACTCAATGACCAATCCATTAACCCAATTGGTCAACTTTTGACCAAAAAATCAACTTTGGTCAAAATGGTCAATCCTTGACCCAATGACCAACCCATAGACCCAATAGATCAACTTTTGACCAAAATAATCAATTTTTGACATAATGACCAATTATTGACCCAATAAGTCAATATATGACCAAAAAGTCAACTTTAGTAAAATTGGTTTACTTGACCCAATCACCAACCCATTGACCCTATAGGTCAACTATGGTCAAAATGGTTAATCTTTGACCCAATGACCCAACAGGTCAACTTTTGACCAAAAAGTCAACTTTGGTTAAAATGGTCAATTTTTGATCTAATGACCAACTCATTGACCCAATAGGTCAACTTTTGACCAAAAAGTCAATTTTGGTCAAAATAAATAATTTTTGACCTAATAACTAATTATTGACCTAATAAGTTAATCTCTGACCAAAAAGTCAACTTTGTTCAAAATGGTCAATCCTTGACCCAATGACCAACCCATTGACCCAATTACCAACTCATTGACCAAATAGGTCAACTTTTGACCAAAAAGACAACTTTGGTCAAAATGGTTAATTTTTGACCCAATGACCATCCCGTTGACCCAATGGACCAACCTCTCACAAAAATTTGATTATTGTCAAATAGTCAATTTTTGACCTAATGACAATATATTGACCTAATAAGTCAATCTCTGACCAAAAAGCCAACTTTGGTCAAAATGGTCAATCCTTAACGCAATGACCAACCCATTTACCCAATAGGTCAACTTTTGACCAAAAAGTCAATTTTGGTCAAAATAGTCAATTTCTGACCTAATGCCCACCCATTGACCCAATAGGTCAACTTTTGACCAAAAATTCAATTTTGGTCAAAATTGTCAATTTTTAACCTAATGACCAATCATTGATCGAATAAGTAAATTTGTGACCAAAAAGTCAACTTTGGTCAAAATGGTCCATCCTTAACCCAATGAACAACCCAATGACCTAATTGGTCAACTTTTGGCCAAAAAGTCAACTTTGGATAAAATAGTCAATCCTTGACCCAATGACCAACCCATTGACCCAATAGGTCAACTTTTGACCAAAAAGTCAATTTTGGTCAAAATGGTCAATTTTTGACCTAATGACCACCCCATTGACCCCATAAATCAACATTTGACCAAGAAGTTAACTCTGGTGAAAATGGTCAATTTCTGACCCAATGACCACCCCATTGACCCAATGGGTCAAATTTTAACCAAAAATTCAATTTTGGTCTAAATTGTCAATTTTGACCTAATGACCAATTATTGACCAAATAAGTCAATCTCTGACCAAAAAGTCGACATTGGTCAAAATGGTCAATCCTTGACCCAATGACTAACCCGTTAACCCAATAGGTCAACTTTTGACTAAAAAGTCAACTTTAGTCAAAATAAACAATTTTTAACCTAATGACCACCCACTGACCCAATAGGTCAACTTTTGACTAAAAAGTTAACTTTGGTCAAAATGGTCAATTTGTGACCCAATGACCAAACTATTGACCCAATAGGTCAACTTTTGACCAAAAAGTCAACTTTGGTCAAAATGGTCAATTCTTGACCCAATGACCAACTCATTGATCTAATAGGTCAATTTTTGAACAAAAGCTAATTTTGGTCAAAATAGTCAATTTTTGACTTAATGCCCAATTATTAACCCAAAAAGTCAATCTCTGACCAAAAAGTAAACTTTGGTCATAATGGTCAATCCTTGACCCAACGACCGACCCATTGACCCAATATGTCAACATTTGACCAAAAAGCCAACTTTGGTCAAAATGGTAAATCCTTGACCGAATGACACCCCACTGACCCAATAGATCAACTTTTGACCAAAAATTCAATTTTGTTCAAAATAGTCAATTTTGACCGAAAGACCAATTATTGACCAAATATGTCAACTTTTTACCTAAATGTCAACTTTGGTGAAAATGGTTAATCCTTGACCTAATGAACAATCCATTGACCCAATAGGTCAACTTTTGACCAAAAAGTCAACTTTGGCCAAAATGGTCAATTTCTTCACCCGATGACCATTTCATTGATCTTATAGGTCAACTTTTGAACAAAAAGTCAATTTGGACAAAATAATCAATTTTTGACCTAATGCCAATTATTGACCCAATAAGTCAATCTCTGACCAAAAATTAAACTATGCTCAAAACGGTTATTCCTTAACCCAATGACCAACCAATTGCCCCATTAGGTCAACTTTAGACCAAAAAGTCAATTTTGGTCAAAAAAGCTAATTTTTGACCTAATGACAAATTATTCACCCAGTAAGCCAATCGCTGACCAAAAAGTCAACTTTGGTCAAAATGGTCAATCTTTGACCCAATGACCAACCCATCGACCCAATAGGTCAACTTTTGACCAGAAGGTCAACTTTGGTCAAAATGGTCAAATTTTGATCTAATGACCAAACCATTGACCCAACAGGTCAACTTTTGACCAAAAAGTCAATTTCGGTCAAAATAGTTAAATTTTGACCTAATGACAAATTATTCACCCAATAAGACAATCACTGACCAAAAAGTCAACTTTGGTCAAAATGGTCAATTCTTGACCGAATGACCAACCCATCTAACCAATAGTTCAACTTTTGACTAAAAAGACAACTTTGGTAAAAAAGATCAATCCTTGACCCAAGGACCAACCCATTGGCCTAATAGGTCAACTTTTGGCCAAAAAGTCAATATTAGTCAAAATAATAAATTTTTGAGTTAATGACCAATTATTGACCCAATAAGTCAATCTCTGACCAAAAAGTCAACTTTGGTCAAAATGGTCAATGCTTAACCCAATGACAACCATTAACCCAATAGGTCAACTTTTGACCAAAAAGTCAATTTTGGTCAAAATCGTCAATTTTTAATCTAATGACCACCCATTGACACAATAGGTCAACATTTGACCAAAAAGTCAACTTTGGTCAAAATGGTCAATTTTTGACCCAATGACCAACCCGTTGACCCAATAGGTCAACTTTTGACCAAAACGTCATCTTTGGTCTATATGGACAATTCTCCAATTACCAACTCATTGACCAAGAAGGTCAAATTTTGACCAAAAAGCCAACTTTGGTCAAAATAGTCAATTTTTGACAAAAAATCGAATGGGTCCACTTTTGACCAAAAATTAAATTTTTGACAAAATAATCAATTTTTGACCTAATGACCAATTATTGACACAATAAGTCAATCTCTGACCAAAAAGTCAACTTTGGTCAAAATGGTCAATCCTTGCCCCAATGACAAGCTGATCTATAAAAAAATACCTATTTCTTTATGTCTTAATTCTTATTAATTTCTATGGATATTATGCTTTAATGAAAGGTATTTTTTGTGTTTTTCGATGTTGGTAATGTAAAAAGGTCTAAGAAGGAAAAAGGAGCAAAAAGGAGCAAAAATGAAGCAAAATACCAAAAGTATTAAAAATTATGGCCTGGCGCCTAGGCGCCAGCGCCATACGCGATACGAAAATTGTCAAGTTTTTGACAACGTTTGTTCAGTTATTTTGACGGAGTGAGCGGTTATCGGACATTCTAGAGGGCGACGAGCTTGTTCCTTGATAATAGGACATGTGATACATTGCATTTGAACGCTCCAAAATGGTTTTAATCGCGAAGAGGTGCGAGCCGAAGTGAAGAGGTGCGAAGAACCGGAAGCGGTGTCCGGCGCCTGGCGCCGGATTCTGCGCCTGGCGCCATACCGACCTTCTAGAAGATTCATCGAATGTGGACATGTTTTGAAGAGGTGCCTCAAGGCAATCCTTAAAGCCTATAAATAGAGGTCCATTTCTTCAGAAAACGTGCCCCTCCCATTGTACGCCTTTCAATTATCTACTTTAGGATCTCTCATCCTTAGAGAGAGAATTAGAGAGAGAAATTTAGGGCCACTTTTGTTTAGTTTAGTGAGTTTATTTTCAAGTTATTGCATCTGGAGTTCATTACACCGTGGAGTCAGTAGGAATCAGAAGATCTGTAGAAGAAATATTTGAGATAAGTATATTTTTACATTAGATTCAAAGTTTAATTATCATGTTTTGTTATTTATTTTCAATGTGTTCCGAGTAGTTAGTTTACTTTCTTCCTTCAATTATGAAGAGATAGATAAGATAATATAAAGATTCGATGGAGAATTAAAATTCAAAATATTTTCAAAACATTGTGATGACATTAATACCTGATCTTACTTTACTTTTTAAATTTGCTGTTTGAATTGTTAAAACCCGTTGAAGAGTTTTGAGACCTCGAAGGAGAAGAACTCTTAACTTGTAAATGTCACATGAATCCTTAGGTAGTCGAAGGCCATGAGCGGGCTATTCAAGGTGAAGTGCAAATAAATAGGAAGATAAGATTTAATGGGCGTAGAATCGATAAGTTTTTAGAGTGACAGACTAAATTCTTATAATTTGATTTATAGACTAGGAAAGGGTCACTAGTAGGGCCGACCATAGCCACCCTTGGACATCTAGAAGTGTGAGCCTAGATTAACCCTTTGTAATAACAATACATCCGGACCTATTTTGTAAAATTAGTCAATGTTCTTTGCACCTGGATCAAAGGGTAAAGAATAGTAATGCTTCTATTTGGCACAATACCATAAATTAAATTCTCCAACGAATATTAAATTATCTTAAAAATCTTAGATTAATTGAAGGAAAGAAAGTTGTTTATTTTATATAGAATTCATAAAATCATTTTCTTATTATTGTTTTCTTTATTTGCATCTAGTAAATTAATAGTAATTTATAATCCAATTAAAAGATAAAATAAAAATATTTTTAACTATTTTATTTTTTTCTATAAATCTTCCCTATAGGATCGATATTTCAGGTCTTTGTTTAAAAACCCTATATTACTTGAAATGATACGTATACTTGCGTAGTACCCCTAAGTGTGTAAAAATATTTTCTAAATTATATAATATTAATTTTATACACTAGTCGCTATTTATAAATTGAGTCAAAGCTTTTGGCTATCTTTTGGAGCAAACATTACTCGCGTTATTTCGTGGTCGGGTCAAGTTTTTGGCGCCGCTGCTGGGGAAGGAGTAAGAAATAGAATAGTTTAAATTTTATATTATATTCCTTGTTTTATGCGAAGATTTGGTTCTGAAGGATTAATACCTTTAGATTCTGAATTGGAAAGAACAATTAGAAAAATTAAAAAGGGAAAACAAATTCAAAAATTTCAAGAAATGGCTACTTTACAAAATCCAATTGAACTTAATGATCAAAATGTTTATAAACCATTAAAGGATTATGCTAACCCTACAGTTGATGAACTTCATAGTAGTATTCAAATACCCACTGTAGATGCTAATTCTTTTGAACTTAAACCGATCTATTATTCAAATGGTGCAAAACAATCAATTTGGTGGATCACCAAATGAGGATCCAAATTTACATCTTGTTAGTTTTTTAGAACTTTTTGCTACCTTTAAATATAACAATGTTTCTGATGACGCTATTAGACTTAGACTCTTTCCTTTTTCTTTAAGAGATAAAGCAAAGATGTGGTTAAACTCATTAGCGACCGGTTCTATTAAAACATGGGCTGAAATGGCACAAAAATTCCTTGCTAAATATTTTCCTCCTTCTAAAACCGCTAAATTAAGAAATGATATTACTTCATTTAGTCAATTTGATGGGAGACAATATATGAAACTTGGGAAAGATTTAAAGAGCTATTAAGAAAATGTCCTCATCATGCTTTATCCGATTGGTTGATTATTCAAACATTTTATAATGGATTAATTGGATCTTTAAAATCAATTATTGATGTCAGCGTTGAGGTTCTTTAATGTCTAAATCATTTGAAGAAGCTTACACTTTAATTGAAGAAATGGCTAATAATAATTTTCAATGGCCTTCCGAAAGGATTAATCCTAAAAAGATGGCCAGTATTCGAGATAATGAAGCCTTTTCTATCTCAGCTTCACAAGTTGCAGCAATGTCTAAGAAATTAGATAATTTTGCAATTAATATTTCGCATAATAACTCTACTAATATTGAAGATTCTCAAACTATTGAAACTTTACAAGCTATTGCATGTTAAAATAATCCTTATTCAAATTATTATAATCTCGGGTGGAAAAATCATCCTAATTTTAACTGGAATAATTCACAACAACAATGGGGTAATAATCAATCTCATCCCACCGGAAATTGGAATAATCAAGTTAATTCAAATTATAAACCTCCGGATTTAATAATCAACGTAAAAGTTATCAATAGAAGAATTAATTATGCAAATGAATAATCAATTACAAAATCAAAATACTGCTATTCGTAATATTGAAAATCAAATGGGGCAAATTGCTACTTTAATTAATAATAGACCTGTAGGAACACTTCCTAGTAATGTTGAAATCAATCCAAAAGAAACTGGAAAAGAACATGAACAAGTTAAAGCCGTGCAACTTAGAAGTGGAAAGGAATTAAAAGAAAGATTGCAGAATGAAATTGAAAAAGAGATTGAGGTCGAAGAGATTGAAAAACCTAAAGAAACTCTCTCTCCTAGCCAAGATCGATCGTTATACCTATTAATGTGGAAGTTGAAAACCACCACCACTCTTTCCTCAAAGACTTAAACAGGTCAGAAACTTGATCATCAATTTTCTAAGTTCTTTAAAATTTTTAAGAAACTTACTTATTAACATACCTTTTGCTCGAAGCTTTGGAACAAATGACAACTTACGCAAAATTTATGAAGGATATTTTAAGCAAAAAATGAAAGATTGAAGCTTTTGAAACTTTTGCATTAAGTGATGAATGCAGTGCAATAATTCAAAAGAAATTACCTAAAAAGCTTAAGGATCCTAGAAGTTTCACTATACCCTGTGCTTATCGGAGAAAAATTTTGCGGAAAAGCTTTATGTGATTTAGGAGCAAGTATTAATCTCATGCCATTTTCTATCTTTCGAAGATCGGATTTAGGAGATATTACTCCCACCACTCGTAGCTCTTCGATTAGTGATAGATCTATTACTTATCCTAAAGGAGTTATAGAGGATGTCCTTATTAAAGTGGATAAATTTATCTTCCCCTTAGATTTCATAATACTTGATATGGAAGAAGATAAAGAGATACCTATTATTTTAGGAAGACCTTTTCTAGCTACCGGACGAGCTATGATTGATGTGCAAAAAGGAGAATTAACCATGAGAGTCAATGATCAAGAAATTAAATTCAATGTTCTTAAATCAATGAAGTACCCTGATAAAGAGAAATGTTATCGAATGGATATAATTGATTATTTAATTGAAAAACATTATCAAGAAAAATGTAATGTTATTTCTGAAGAAAATATTGAATTTTTAACTGATGAAGATGAAGTAATAGAAGAGAAGAGACTCATTTTATTAAAGATAATTGGGAAACTTTAGACATAACTCAAAATGATATACTTTTACCCTCAATTAAAAAAGCACTCGAACCGGAATTAAAAATGTTACCTTCCCATTTAAAATATGCATTTCTCGGAAATTCGTTAACTTTACCTCGTTATTATTTCTTCGAACCGAGTAAAGATCAAGAAGAAAAATTACTAGGTGTGTTAAAGAATTATAAGAAAGCTTTTGGTTGGACTATTGCCGATATAAGAGGAATAAGCCCTTCCATTTGCATGCATAGAATTTTTATGGAAGAAAATTTTAAACCTAATATAGAATCGCAAAGAAGATTAAATCCTATTATGAAAGAGGTTGTTATAAAAGAAATTATTAAGTGGTTTGATGCTGGTATTATTTAACCTATTTTGGATAGTCAATGGGTAAGTCTTATTCATTGTGTTCCAAAGAAAGGAGGTGTAACTGTAAGTGTTAATGATAAAAATTAACTTATTCCTACAAGACAAGTTACTGGATGGTGAATTTGTATTGACTATAGGAAACTAAATAAAGCCACTAGAAAGGATCATTTTCCTTTACCTTTCTTGGATCAAATGCTCGATAAATTAGATGGACACTCATATTTCTATTTTCTTGATGGATATTCTAGTTATCATCAATTACTTATTGCTCCTGAGGACTAAGAAAAGACAACTTTTACAAGTCCTTATGGAACATTTGCTTTTAGAAGAATGCCTTTTGGTTTATGTAATGCACCTGCAACTTTTCAAAGATGTATGATGTCAATATTTTGTGATTTGATTGACAAAGGAATTGAAATATTCATGGACGATTTTTCAGTCTTTGGAACTTCTTTTGAATCTTGTTTGGAAAACATACCAAAGTTCTGAAAAGATGCGAAGAAACAAATTTAGTTCTTAACTGGGAAAAATGTCAATTCATGGTCACAGAAGGCATTGTACTTGTTCACAAAGTATCACAAAAGGGATGGAAGTAGATCAAGCAAAAGTGAAAATTATTGCTGAATTGCAACCACCTACTACTGTTACGGATGTGAGAAGTTTTCTAGGTCATGCTGGATTTTATAGAAGATATATAAAGGATTTTTCTAAAATTGCTAAACCACTTTGTCATTTATTAGAAAAAGATGCACAATTTGAATTTAATAAAGAATGTATTAATGCTTTTAATATTCTAAAAGAAAAATTAATAACTGCACCTGTCATTGTTGCACCTGACTGGAATAAATCTTTTAAATTAATGTGTGATGCAAGTAATTTTGTAATTGGAGCTGTATTAGGACAAAAATATGAGAAAATTTTCAAAGTTGTATATTATGCTAGTAAAACTCTCATCGAAACACAAAGAAATTACACTACCACCGAGAAAGAGCTTCTAGCTATAAGTATATCTCTTTGATAAATTTAGACCTTATCTTCTTGGTACTAAATGCATAGTTCATACTGATCATTCTACTATTAAATATCTAATATCTCAGAAGGATTCTGAACCTAGACTTATAAGATGGGTTTTACTTCTGCAAGAATTTGATTTTAAAATAGTAGATAGAAAAGGAACTGAAAACCAAATTGCTGATCATTTGTCTAGAATTAAAAATGATATTATTTCGGAAGAAAATATAAATGAGAAATTCCCTGATGAATCTTTATATGTTATTCAAAGATACAAAACACCGTGGTATGCTGATATTGTTAATTATTTAGTTAGCAATATTTTGCCTTATGACTTGGATAACAAATTTATTAAGAAATTTAAATATGATGCTAAATCTTATATTTGGGAAGAACCTCATTTATTTAAAATTGGTAAAGATTCTATGATTCGAAGATGTGTACCTTTTAAGGAAACTTTTACTATTATTCAAAAATGTCATGATTCTGATTTTGGAGGACACTTTGGCATAGATAAAACTGCATTTAAAATTTTAAATTCTTGATTTTATTGGCCTACCTTATTTAAAGATGTGAGACAATATGTGAAAACATGTGATCGATGTCAAAGGATGGGAAATATATCTAGGAAAGATGAAATGCCTTTAAACTATATATTGGAAGTTGAAATTTTTGATATATGGGGATTAGACTTTATGGGACCATTTGTTCCATCATCCGGAAAAATTTATATTTTATTAGCAGTTGATTATGTTTCAAAGTGGATTGAAGCTGTTGCTTTACCCAACCGTGATTCCAAAAGTGTTTCAAAATTTTTAAAGAAAATGATATTTTCAAGATTTGGAATGCCAAAGGTAATTATCACTGATGGTGGAAGTCATTTCAGGAATATAAGAATTCAATCATTACTACAAAAATTTGGAATCAAACATAGAATTGTAACTGCTTATCACCCTCAAACTAGTGGAATGGCTGAAGTATCAAACAGAGAAATTAAAAGAACTTTAGAAAAGACTGTTAATCCTAAAAGAACTGATTGGGTTGATAGACTTAATTTTGCATTATGGTCTTATAGAACAGCTTATAAGACACCAATCGGATTGTCACCTTACCGGTTAATTTATGGTAAACATTGTCACTTACCCGTAGAACTTGAACATGAGCTTATTGGGCAATAAAAGAGTTTAATTTTAATTTGAATAAAGCAGGAGAAAAACGATTATTGCAACTAAATGAGATGGAAGAAATTAGAAACGAATCGTACGAAAATGCGAGAATTTATAAAGAGAAAATGAAGATGTTGCATGATAAGACAATTTCAGGAAAAATTTTTGAGCCTGGACAAAAAGTATTACTGTTTAATTCTCATTTAAGACCTTTTCCTGGAAAATTAAGATCTAAATGGATTGGACCTTATTTAGTTGAGAAAGTATACCATTATGGAGCTGTGGATATTAAAGATCCCAAAACAGGAAAAATTTTTTAAGTAACTGGATTAAGATTGAAGCCTTATTTGGGAGATATTAAGAAGATTTATAAAGAGGCTAATGAATTGAGTCAACCTGATTAAAGATTTACTTAAGTCGGGCTCACGACGTTAAACCAAACGTTTTGTGGGAGGCAACCCATAATTATCTTGTGTTTTTATGTTTTAATGTAAGGTTATGCCTCGATCTTGATTAATTTTATATTACTTTAGAAAAATTTAATGCTTATAAGTCTTATTTGACTTAGGCTGAAAATTATTTTGAAGTATGTAAGATTTAAAAATAGGATCACTCTATTTTGAATATGAGTAAAAAGGAGATCTAGTTAACCTTCACTATGATGTTTACAATGTAGTTATCGAGTCTAAATTACTCTTACCAGTATAATTTACCTATCTTGGAGAACGAAATTTTGAAAATTTGACGATTAGGCGAAACGGAGTTGAACATAGTTCCGGCGCCTAGGATCCAGAATTCGGCGCCTAAGCGCCAGAATCAACTATGTATCAATAGGTCCGGCGTCTAGGCACCAGATTTGGCGCCTGAGCGCCACGGTTACTGGGTCGCGCAAAAACCAAAAAATTTCAGTTTTTCACATGATTTTCACCTTTAAATCAACCCATCTTCTTCCCTAACCATCAAGCAATCAAAATTACGTCCCTTACACTTCATTCTTGAGAGATTTGAGAAATTTTTGAAGAAATGGAAAGAAGAAATCATGGAGAAGAGGCTAGGGACAAGGTATCAAGGGTTCCTCAACCCTACTTCAATGGTTTCATCGCTGTAAGTTTAGAGAAAATTTCTAGTCGTTTGGATAAGTTTGAAGAAGATTTTAAAAGGATTGGAGATCGCCTTCATGAGATGTTTCATTAAGCTGAACATCTAGAATGGCAAATGAAACTTCAATTTGATCATTTTGCGGCTTATCAAGATGCTCAAGTTGAAATGTATGCGAAGAACAAATGGATTGATGAAAAGACGGCTACGGATTTCCCGAGAGCGTTAGTATTCTTTCCAAGTGGAATACACAATTTCCCTTGTGAAGATTAGAATATTTTGGTAATGAGATAGTTATTATGGTTTGTTGAGTTGTTGTGTCAATTTAGAGAATCGATTGTGTTTGATTGTGTATTTGCTTTCATGTTCAATGTGTGTTGTTTTGCTTTGAAATTGTTATGTTTTGAGTGTGTATTAGGTACTTGAATCAAATGTAGTACTTATCTGGAATGTATTGAGTCAATATTGAAGATTTTAAATGAAAATTAGTGAGTTTGATTGTAACCTTATGTTTGATTGGTGGATTTAATATTTTTGAAAAATGTTGTGGAACTTAGAAACTGAAGCTCTACTCTGATATGAGTAATCGGGAAGTTGAATTTATGAATTTTGGTGGAAAAATAAATTTTAAAAAAATTTTTTTGTGAAAGCGAAGTCCGGCGCCTAGGCGCCGAATCTGGCGCCTAGCGCCCGGCCTTTGTACCCGAAAATTTACTTAAATAACCCCCAAAAGCCATTTTTGACGCCTAAGCTTCATCTTCTTCCCCATTTTCACGAAAATACATCCTCTAGATCCATTTTGAAGTCAAAACATCAAGAATTTGAGCGCGAAACCACTCGATTTCTTTGTCTCAAGGTCAGATCTACACTTTAAACAAATTATTTTTTATTTTCACCAAAGATTTCCCTAAGTTTTGCTAAGAACCTAAAATTTTGAAAAAAATATTCGATTTTTTGTGATTTCTTTGGATTTCTAAACTTATTTTAAGTTTTATAAACTTAAAAAGATTTTAAATCTTTGATTCCTAAATTTGTTCTTGTTTTCTTTCACATTTAGATGGCTCCAAAATCTAAACGCGGGAAGGCACGAGATAACTTCGATAGCAACAAATTCTCTATCATGCGCCGCGCATTTTCGCTTCCATGAATTCGCGACGTCCAGTAAAGTTCATTTCTGAACAGAAGTTTCTACCATCCCGGAGAAATGATCGAAAACACTATTGTTGCGCACAATCGGCAACGATTTTGTTATTTTATCGTTGTTGTTGTTATCCCGATTGTTCGAGAATTTTATGCAAATTTTCCGGATGCCGAGGATTATGAAGTCTTTGTCGAGGAATCGAAGTAGGATTTAGTCCGTAAAGAATCAACATATTTTATGGCCCTACCACCGTACTATTGAGTGCTATTATTCTGGATTATCACCATTTGAGGGAGATTTGGATATGATTATTGCTTATCTGACTGACGGTACTGGATCTTGGAAGATCAGGAACAGAAAAAGTGTAAACTTCAAATCCTCTGAATTAAATGGTGTATCTAAAGCATGGCATTATTTTATTTCTGCAAGATTGTTACCTTCCAACCACCTGAGTGAAGTGACTAGAGATCGAGCGATCTTAAATTACTGCATTCAGGAGAGGAAGCCTATTGATGTCGGGAGCATTATTTATGATTCTGTGGAGTCTCATCGTGAGGTCCAACGACTTCGTTGGATTGGGATTTCCATCTCCGATCTACTCACTATGTGTTAGTAATGGAGTCACCGCTGATATTTCGAGGAGAAGTCGAAGTCTACTAAGCCAATCGGGTAGGAGAGTGTTAGTACCTATCGATCGTCTTCGAGGGAAGAGATCAACCGCTCCTTCTACTTCGCCCATACTTCGTGTAGACCTTCTACTTCTAGACCCTCTACTTCTGCTGAGCCACCATCAGATTTCTGGGAATCAATGCATGATCAGTTTTTAGAGAAGTAGCATGAGTTATTTCAAACTCACTGCAGGATTGATACTATTGATAGAAAACTAGATTATTTATCTGATTATACCCAGAGGAAGAGTAGTTATGATGCTGAGTATGATGAAGCCCTAGTCAGATTTCTGAAGGGTGAACATGATGTTAGTTTTCCTACTTTTCCTAGTTTCACACCATTTGAAGATCCTAAGGATGTAGAATTTTCCTTCGATGATGAAGATGATGATGAGGCTACAACTAGTGATTAGTAGTTATAGAACTCTATGATGTGTTACTCTGTTAGTTTGTTTTATTTGGATTGTTTGTTAGTTTTGTATTTAATGTATGTTGACTATTTAGTATTAGGATTCTGTTGTGTTGAGACTGAAGTTAGAATTAATTTATATGTTGTTTTAGTTTAATGTTTAGTAATTAATTATTTTGCTCTGTTTTAATTTTGTTTCAAATTTAATACCATCATAAAATTAGCCTGCTTACTTTCTATATACATTCTTCAATTTTATCTTAATTATTCATAAAAACATGATTAGAAATTAATTTTTCTTTTTAAGATTGTTTTTACATACTTATTAAAAATTCTTATGATTTTCTTTCTCTCATACTTTCAAATTATCATAGTATACCAAAACATAAGTTTGTGGGAAGGGAAAATCCATTCAAAATTAAATTTTATTTGTCCTTAAAGAGCTAATATTTTCTTAAAAATAAAAATTTTTTAACATAACTAAAGGAAAGAAGAATTTATTTGAGATCACATTTATTTTTGAAATTATAAACAATTTAGTGAAATTAACCAAAATTTTACTAACTTTGATTGATTTTAAGAATAGAATTATTTAACTTAAAGAAGAATGAGATAAAGAATTTTCTATTCATGGTAGAAATAATAGAATTTTAGAATTATTAAGTAATAAAAAATTATCACTGAAAAAGAAAAGATTGGAATTCTTTTTGAATTTTTATTTATGTTATAATAATTAAGTAGAAATGTATAAGTTTTGAAAATATAAGTTAAGGATAGTGAAGTTCAAAACCATTAACAGGCTATCCAGATATAGTAATCCTCTCTATAAATATAAAAAAAAAGAGAAGGAAAAAAAAAGAGATGGAGAGGAGAAGCTTGAGGAAATGCCTAATCAAAAATTGGCTTCACTTGAATTATCTTATAAGAAGAAAAATAATTACATACTTTACTTAATTTTTATACATAAATATTTATTTAGAAAAGATTTTTCAAGAAGATCTTTTTCTTGTAAATAATCTATGAAAGCTTAATATAATAGACTTCTATTATTTTCAAAATGAATGAAAAGTTTGAAATCTTATGATTTGGTAGTTAAATACTCTTTAAATTCTTAAAATTAAACCTAATTAGTGAAATTGGGTTAATAATTTACAAAAGACTTTATAAAATCAAAAATTATAAGGAATCTTAAATATTTATCTTTATTTCCAAAAGTTATTTTTATATAGTAGAAAGAGTTACTTGAGGATAAGTAACATTTAAGTTTGGGGGATTTTGATCTATAAAAAAATACCTATTTCTTTATGTCTTAATTCTTATTAATTTCTAAGGATATTATGCTTTAATGAAAGGTATTTTTTGTGTTTTTGGATGTAGGTAATGTAGAAAGGTCTAAGAAGGAAAAAGGAGCAAAAAGGAGCAAAAATGGAGCAAAATACCAAAAGTATAAAAAATTATGTCTCGGCGCCTAGACGCCAGAACGGCCCATAAGCGCCGAGATCAATACGAAAACGTCAAGTTTTTGACAACGTTTGATCGATTATTTTGACGGAGTGAGCGGTTATTGGACATTCTAGAAGGCCGCAGCTGTTCCTGATAATGGACATGTGATACATTGCATTTGACGCTCCAAAACGGTTTTAATCGCGAAGAGGTGCGAGCCAAAGTGAAGAGGTACGAAGAATTGGACGCGGTGTCCGGTGCCTAGGCGCCAGACCGACCTTTAGAAGATTCATTGAATGTGGACATGTTTTGAAGAGGTGCCTCAAGGCAACCCTTTAAGCCTATAAATAGAGGTCCATTTCTTCAGAAAACGTGCCCCTCCCATTATAACCTTTTCTCTTATCTACTTTAGGATCTCTCATCCTTAGAGAGAGAATTAGAGAGAGAAATTTAGGGCCACTTTTGTTTAGTTTAGTGAGTTTATTTTCAAGTTATTGCATCTGGAGTTCATTACACTGTGGAGTCAGTAGGAGATTTGTAGAAGAAATATTTGAGATAAATATATTTTACATTTGATTCGAAGTTTAATTATCATGTTTTGCTATTTATTTTCAATGTGTTCCGAGTAGTTAGTTTACTTTCTTCCTTCAATTATGAAGAGATAGATAAGATACTAATACTATAAAGATTCGATGGAGAATTAAAATTCAAAATATTTTTAAAACATTGTGATGACATTAATACCTGATCTTACTTTACTTTTTAAATTGGCTGTTTGAATTGTTAAAACCTGTTGAAGAGTTTTGAGACCTTGAAGGAGAAGAACTCTTAACTTGTAAATGTCACATGAATCCTTGGGTAGTCGAAGGCCATGAGCGGGCTATTCAAGGTGAAGTGCAAATAAATAGGAAGATAAGATTTAAAGGGCGTAGAATTGATAAGTTTTTAAAGTGACAGACTAAATTCTTATAATTTGATTTATAGACTAGGAAAGGGTCACTAGTAGGGCCGACCATAGCCACCCTTGGACATCTGAAGTGTGAGCCTAGATTAACCCATTCTACTAACTATACATCCGGACCTATTTTGTAAAATTGCTCAATGTTCTTTGCGCCTGGATCAAAGGGTAAAGAATAGGAATGCTTCTATTTGGCACAATACCATAAATCAAATTCTCCAACGAATATTAAATTATCTTAGAAATCTTAGATTAATTGAAGGAAAGAAAGTTGTTTATTTTATATAGAATTCATAAAATCATTTTCTTATTATTGTTTTCTTTATTTGCATCTAGTAAATTAATAGTAATTTATAATCAAATTAAAAGATAAAATAAAAATATTTTTACTATTTTATTTTTTTCTATAAATCTTCCCTGTGGGATCGATACTGGGGTCTTTGTTTAAAAACCCTATATTACTTGAAATGATACGTATACTTGCGTAGTACCCCTAGTGTGTAAAAATATTTTCTAAATTATATAATATTAATTTTATACACTAGCCGCTATTTATAAATTGAGTCAAAGCTTTTGGCTATCTTTTGGAAGCAAACATTACTGCGTTATTTGCGGTCGGGTCACAAGCCCATTGACCCAATAGGTCAACTTTTGACCAAAAAGTCAATTTTGGTTAAAATAGTCAATTTTTGACCTAATGACCTCCCATTGACTATATAAATAATCTTTTGACCAAAAAGTCAACTCTGGTTAAAATGACCAATCTCGGACATAATGACCACCCCATTGATCCAATGAGTCAACATTTAACCAATAATTAAAGTTTGGTCAAAATAGTCAATTTTTGACCTATTGACCAATTATTGACTAGATAAGTCAATCTCTGACCAAAAAGTCAACTTTGGTCAAAATGATCAATCCTTGACCCAATGATTATCCATTGACCCAATAGGTGAACTTTTGACTAAAAAGTCAACATTGGTCAAAATAGTCAATTTTTGACCTAATGACCACCCAGTGGCTTAATAGGTCAACTTTTGACTAAAAAGTCAACCTTAGTCAAAATGGTCAATTTGTAACCCAATGGCCAACCCATTGATCCATAGGTCAACTTTTGACCAAAAAGTCAATAATGGTCAAAATGGTCAATTCTTGACCCAACGACCAACTCGTTGATCCAATAAGTCAACTTTGGAATAAAAAGTTAATTTTGGTCAAAATAGTTAATTTTGGACCTAATGACCAGTTATTGACCCAATAAATCAATATCTCACCATAAAGTCAACTTTGGTCATAACGGTTAAACCTTGACCCAACGACCAGCCCATTGACCCAATAGGTCAACTTTTGACCAAAAAGTCAACTTTGGTCAAAAAGGTAAATCCTTGACCCTATGACATTCCACTGACCCAATATATCAATTTTTGACCTAATGACCAATTATTTACCCAATAAGTCAACTTTTGACCTAAATGTCAACATTAGGGAAAATGGTCAATCCCTGACCCAATGACCAACCTATTAACCCAATAAGTTAACTTTTGACCAAAAGGTCAACTTTGGCCAAAATGGTCAATTTCAGACCAATGACCAACACATAGACCCAGTTGGTCAAACTTCTACCAAAAATTCAACTTTTTTCAAAATGATCAATCCTTGACCCAATGACCAACCTATTGACCAAATTGGTCAAAATAGTCAAAATAAATAATTTTGTTCAAAATAGTTAATTTTTACCTAATGATCAATTATTAACCGAATAAGTTAATTTTTGACCAAAAAGTCAACTTTTGTCAAAATGGTCAATCCCTGACCCAATGACCAACCCATTGACCCAATTGGTCAACTTTTGACCAAAAATCAACTTTGGTCAAAATGGTCAATCCTTGACCCAATGACCAACCCATTGACCAAATATATCAATTTTTGACAAAACAGTCCATTTTGGTCAAAATAGTTTATTTATGACCTAATGACCACCCCATTGACCCTATAGGTTAACTTTTGACCAAAAAGTCAACTCTGGTGAAAATGGTCAATTTTTGACACAATGACTACCACAATGACCCAATGGGTCAACTTTTGACCATAATTTTGACGAAAAAGAAATTTTAGACAAAATAGTCAATTTTTGATCTAATAACCAATTATCGACCAAATAAGTCAATCTCTAACAAAAAAGTCAACTTTGGCCAAAATTTTCAATCCTTAGCACATTGACAAACCAATTCACCCTATTGGTAAACTTTTAACCAAAAAATCAACTTTGGTCAAAATGGTCAATCCTTGACCCAATGACCAACCCATTGACCCTATAAGTTAACTTTTGACCAAAAAGTCAATTTTGGTCATAATAGTTAATTTTTAACCTAATGACCACCCCATTGACCCAATAAGTCAACTTTTGACCAAAAATTCAACTTTGGTAAAATTGATCAATTTCTGACCTAATAACGACCCCGTTAAACCAATAGGTCAACTTTTGACCAAAAATTCAATTTTGGTCAAAATAGTCAATTTTTGACATGATGACCAACAATAAACCCAATAAGTCAATCACTGAACAAAAAGTAAACTTTGGTCAAAATGGTCAATCCTTGACTCAATGACAAACCCATTGACCTAATAGGTCAACTTTTGACCAAAAAATCAACTTTGGTCAAAATGGTCAAACCTTGACCCAATGACAAACTCATTGACCCGGTAAGTCAACTTTTGACCAAAAAGACAATTTTGGTCAAAATAATTAATTTTTGACCTAATGACCACCTATTGAAAAAATAGGTCAACTTTTGACCAAGAAGTCAACTTTAGCCAGAATGGTCAATTTGTGACCCAATAACCAACCCATTGACCCAATAGGTTAACTTTTGTCCAAAAAGTCAACTTTGGTGATAATGGTCAATTCTTGACCAATGAAAAACTCAATGACCCAATAGGTCAACTTTTGAAAAAAAAAGTCAAATTTTGTCAAAATAGTTAATTTTTGACCTAATGACCAATTATTGACCCAATAAGTCAATCTCTGACCAAAAAGTCAACTTTGTTCATAATGGTTAATTCTTGACCCAATGAATAACCCATTGACCAAATAGGTTAACTTTTTACAAAAAAGTCAACTTTGGTCAAAATGGTCAATCCTTGACTAAATGACCAACACATTGACCCAATAGGTAAACTTTTGTCTAAAAAGTCAATTTTAGTCAAATTAGTTATTTTTTGACCTAATAACCATTTATTGACCCAATAAGCCAATCTCTGACAAAAACATAAACTTTGGTCAAAACGGTCAATCCTTGACACAATGAAAAACCCATTGACCCAATAGATCAACTTTTGAGCAGAAAGTCAACTTTGGTCAAAATGGTCAATCCTTGACCAACCTAATGACCAACCCATTGACCCAATAGGTCAACTTTTGACCAAAAAGTCAATTTTTGTCAAAATAGTTAATTTTTGACCTAATGACCACCCATTAACCCAATAGGTCAACTTTGACCAAAAAGTCAACTTTGGTTATAATGGTTAATTTCTGACCCAATGACCAACCAATTAACCCAATAGGTCAACTTTGACTAAAAAGCTAACTTTGGTCAAAATGGTCAATTTCTGACGCAATGATGACCCCATTGACCCAATGGGTCAACTTTTGACCAAAAAGTCAATTTTGGTCAAAATAGTTAATTTTTGACCTAATGACCAATTATTGACACAATAAGTCAATCTCTGACCAAAAATTTAACTTTGGTCAAAGTGATTAATTATTGACTGAATAACTAACCAATTGACCCAATAGATCAACTTTTGACCAAAAAGTCAATTTTTGTCAAAATCGTTAATTTTTGTCAAAATAGTCAATTTTTGACCTAATGACCACCTCATTGACCCAATAGATCAATTTTTGACCAAAAAGTCAACTTTGGTCAAAATGGTAAATCCTTGACCCAATGGCCACCCAATGACCCAATAGGTAAACTTCTGACCAAAAAGTCGACTTTGGTCAAAATGGTGAATCCTTGACCCAATGACCAACCCATTGATCAAATAGGTCAACTTTTGACCAAAATGTCAATTTTCGTCAAAATAGTCAATTTATGACCTAATGACCACCTCATTGACACAATAGGTCAACATTAGTCAAAATGTTCAATTTCTGACCCAACGACCAACCCATTGACCCAATAGGTCAACTTTTGACTTAAATGTCAACCTTAGTTTAATTGGTCAATCATTGACCCAATGACCAACTCATTGACCCAATATAGTAACTTTATACCAAAAAGTCTACTTTGGTTAAAATAGTCAACTTTTGACATAATAGCCAATTATTGACCCAATAAGCCAATCTCTAACGAAAACGTCAACTTCGGTCAAAATGTTCAATCCTTAACACAATGACCAACCCATTGACCCAAAAGGTCAACTTTTGAGCAAAAGTCAACTTTGGTCAATATGGTCAATCCTTGACCCAATGACCAACACAGTTACCCAATTGGTCAACTTTTGACTAAAAGTCAATTTTGGTCAAAATAGTTAATTTTTGAACTAATGACCACCCATTGATCCAAAAGGCCAACTTTTGACCAAAAGTCAACTTTGGTCAAAATGGTCAATTTCTGACCCAATGACTAACCCATTGACCAAATAGGTCAACTTTTGACCAAAATGTCAACTTTAGTCAAAATGGTCAATTTCTGACCCAATGACCACCCCATTGACCTTAATGGGTCAACTTTTGACCAAAAATTTAATTTTGGTCAAAATAGTCAATTTTTGACCTAGTGACCAATTATTGACCCAAAAAGTCAATCTTTGACCAAAAAGTTAACTTTGGTCAAAATGGTCAATCCTTAACCCAATGACTTACTCATTGACCCAATAAGTCAACTTTGGTCAAAATGGTCAATTTTGACCCAATGACCAACCCATTTGCCCAATAGGTCAACTTTTGACCAAAAAGTCAACTTCGGTCAAAATGGTCAATTCTTGACCCAATGACCAACTCATTGACCCAATAGGTCAACTTTTAAACAAAAAGTCAATTTTAATCAAAATAGTCAATTTTTGACATAATGACTAATTATTGACCAAATAAGTTAATCTCTGACCAAAAAGTCAACTTTGGTCATAATGGTCAATCCTTGACCCAATTACTAACCCATTGACCAAATAGTTCAAATTTTGTCCAAACAGTCAACTTTGGTCAAATGGTCATTCCTTGACACAATGACCAACCCATTGACCCAATAGGTCAATTTTTGACCAAAAAACAATTGTGGGTCAAAATAGTCAATTTTTGACCTAATGACTGATTATTGACCTAATTATTCAATCTGTGACTCAAAAGTCAACTTTGGTCAAAATAGTCAATCCTTGGCCCAATTACCAACCCATTGACCCAATAGGTCAACTTCATTCCACTAAGTCAACTTTGGTTAAAATGGTCAATTCTTGACCCTATGACCAACTCATAGACAAAATTTGTCAAATTCTTAACAAAAAGTCAATTTTGGTGAAAATAGTCATTTTTTGACCTAATGACCAATTATTGACAAAATAAGTCAATCTCTGACTAAAAAGTCAACTTTGTTCATAATGGTCAATGCTTTACCCAATGACCAACCCATTGACCCAATACTTCAACTTTTGACCAAACATTCAACTTTGGTGAAAATGGTCAATCCTTGACCCAATGACTAACCCTTTGACCCAAAAGGTCAACTTTTGACAAAAAGGTAAGTGTGCGTCAAAATAGTCAATTTTTAACCTAATGACCGATTTTTGACCCAATAAGTCAATCTCTGACCAAAAAGTCAACTTTCGTCAAAATAGTCTATCATTGACCCAATGACCAACTCATTGACCCAACAGGTTAACTTCTTACCAAAAAGTCAACTTTGGTGAAAATGGTCAATTCTTGACCCAATGACCAACCCATTGACTAAAAACTTCAAATTTTAACCAAGGAGTCAATTCTTGACAAAATAGTCATTTATTCACCAAATGACAAATTATTGACCAAATATTTCAATCTTTAACCAAAAGTTAACTCTGGTCAAAATAGTCAGTACTTGACCCAATGACCAACCCATTGACCCAATAGGTCAACATTTGACCGAAGAGTCAGTTTTCGTCAAAAAAGTCAATTTTTGACCTAATGACCAATTATTGACATAATAAGTTAATCTCTGACCAAAAAGTCAACTTTGGTCAAAATAGTCAATCCTTGTCCCAATGACCCAATAGGTCAACTTCTGACCAAAAAGTCAACTTTGGTCAAAACGGTCAATCCTTGACCCAATGACCAACTCGTTGACCCAATAGATTAACTTTTAAGCAAAAAGTCAATTTTGATTAAATTAGTCAATTTTTGAATTAATGACCAATTATTGACCCAATAAGTCAATCTCTGAAAAAAAGTCAACTTTCGTCAAATGGACAATCCTTGACCCAATGACCAACCATTGACCCAATAGGTCAACTTCTGAGCAAAAAGTCGACTTGGTGAAATGCTCAATCCTTGACCAAATTAAAAACACATTGACCCAATAAGTCAACTTTTGACCAAAAAGTTAATTTTGGTCAAAATGGTTAATTTATGATCCAATGACCAACCCTTTGACCCAATAGGTTAACTATTGACCAAAAAGTCATCTTTGGTTAAAATTGTCATTTCTTGACCCAATAACCAACTCATTGACCAAATATGTCAACTTTTGACCAAAAAGTCAACTTTGGTTGAAATTGTCAATTTCTGACCCAATGACCAACCTGTTGACCCAATGGGTGAAATTTTGACCAAAAATTCAATTTTAGTTAAAATAGGCATTTTTTGATAAAATTAACCAATTATTAACCCAATAAGTCAATCACTGACCAAAAAGTCAACTTTAGTCAAAATGGTCAATCCTTGACCCAATGACCAACTCATTGACCTAATAGGTCAACTTTTGACAAAAAAGTCAACTTTGGGCAAAAAGGTCAATCCTTGACCCAATAGGTCAACTTTTGACCAAAAAGTCAATTTTGGTCAAAATAGTCAATCCTTGACACAATGCCCAACCCATTGACACAATAGGTTAACTTTTGATGAAAAAGTCAATTTTGGTCAATATAGTTAATTTTTGACCTAATGTCCACCCCATTGACCGAATAAGTTAACTTTTGACCAAAAAGTCAACTTTGGTCAAAATGGTCAATTTCTGACCCAATGACCACCCCATTAGCCCAATGGTTCAACTTTTGACAAAAAATTCAATTATGGTCAAAATAGTCAACTTTTGACCTGATGACCAACTATTGGCCCAATAAGTCTATCTTTGGCCAAAATTTAACTTTGGTCAAAATGGTCAATCCTTGACCCAATGACTGACCCATTGACCCAATAGGTCAATTTTTGTCCAAAAAGTCAACTTTGGTCAAAATTGTCGAACCTTGACCCAATGACCAACCCATTGATCCAACAGGTAATATTTTGGCCAAAAAGTCAATTTTGGTCAAAATACTGAATTTTTGACCTAATGACCACCTATTGACCAAATAGGTCGACTTTTGACCAAAAAGTGAACTTTGGTCAAAATGGTCAATTTGCGACCCAATGACCAACCCATTGGCCCAATAGGTCAACTTATGTCAAAAAAGTCATCTTTGGTGAAATGGTCAATTCTTGACCCATTGACAAACACGTTGACCCAATAGGTCAACTTTTAAAAAAAAATTTAGTTTTGGTCAAAATAGTCAATTTTTGACATAATGACCAATTATTGACCCAATAAGTCAATCTGTGACCAAAAAGTCAACTTTGTTCGTAATTGTCAATTCTTGATCCAATGATCAACCCATTGACCCAATAGGTAAACTTTTTACAAAAAAATCAACTATAGTCAAAATGGTCAATCCTTGACTGAATGACCAACCCATTGACCCAATAGGTCAACTTTTGACCAAAAAGTCAGTTTAGGTGAAAATATTCAATTTTTTACCTAATAACCAATTATTAACCCAATAAGCCAATCTCTGACTAAAACGTGAACTTTGGTCAAAATGGTCAATCCTTCGCACAATCACCAACCTATTGACCCAATAGGTCAACTTTTAGCAAAAAAGTAAACTTTGGTCAAAATTGTCAATCCTTGACCCAATGACCAACCAAATAACCCAAAAGGCAACTTTTGACCAAAAAGTTAGTTTTGGTTAAAAAATTCAATTTTTGACCTAATGATCACCCATTGACCCAATAGTTCATCTTTTTACCAAAAAGTCAACTTTGGGCAAAATGGTCAATTTCTGACCCAATGACCAACCCATTGACCTAATATGTCAACTTTTGACCAAAAAGTCAACTTTGGTCAAAATGGTCAATTTCTGACCCGATGACCACCTCGTTTACCCAATGGGTCAACTTTTGAACAAAAATTCAATTTTGATCAAAATAGTCAATTTTTGACCTAATGACCAATTATTGACCCTATATGTCAATCTCTGACCAAAAAGTCAACTTTGGTCAAAATGGTGAATCCTTGACCCAATGGGTCAACTTTTCACCAAATAGTTAACTTCGGTCAAAATGGTCAATCCTTGACCCAATGACCCAATAGGTTAACTTTTGACCAAAAGTCAATTTTGGTTAAAATAGTTGATTTTTTTACCAAATAACCAATTATTGACCCAATAAGTCAATCTCTGACTTAAAAGTCAACATTTGGTCAAAATGGTCAATCATCGGCCCAATGACCAACCCACTGACCCAATAGGTCAACTTTTGACCAAAAACTCAACTTTGGTGAAAATGGTCAATTATTAACCCAATGACCAACATTTTGCCCCAATAAGTTAAATTTTTACCAAAATGATCAATCCTTGACCAAATGACCAACCTATTGATCCAATAGTTCAACTTTTGACCAAAAAGTTAATTTTGGTCAAAATAGTCAATTTTTGACATAATGACCAACTCATTGACCCAATAGGTCAACTTTTGACCACAAAGTCAATTTTGGTCAAAATAGTCAATTTTTGGTTTAATGGCCACCTCTTTGATCCAATAAGTAAACTTTTGACCAAAAAGTCAACTTTGGTCAAAATGGTCAATTTCTGACACAATGTTCAACCCACTAACCCAATAGGTCAACTTTTAATGAAAAAGTCAATTTTGGTAAAAATAATTAATTTTTGACATAATGACCAATTATTGACCCAATAAGTCAATCTCTGACTAAAACGTCAACTTTGGTGAAAATTGTCAATCCTTGACCCAAAAGGTTAACTTTTGACCAAAATGTAAATTTCTGTCAAAATGGTTAATGCTTGACATAATACATACCCATTGACCCAATTGGTCAACATTTGACAAAAAAGTAAATTTTGGTCAAAATAGTCAATTTTTAAACTAACAACCACACCATTACCTAATAGGTCAACTTTGGACCAAAAAGTCAACTTTAGTTAAAATGGTTAATTTCTGACCAATAACCAACTCATTGACCCAATAGGTAAACTTTTGACTAAAACACAACTTTAGACAAAATGGTCAATTCTTGACCCAATGACGAACCCATTGACCCAATAAGTCAACTTTTGACCAAAAAGTCAACTTTGGTTAAAATGGTCAATTTCTGACCCAATGACTTCGACTAATTAACCCGATAGGTCGAACTTTTGACCGAAAAGCCGACTTTTAGTCGAAATGAATCGATCTCGACCATAATGACCTGACGTTCGACCTGATGAGTCGACTTTTGACGCAAAAGGGCAACTTTGGACAAAATAGTCGATTTTTGACCTAATGACCGATTGTTGACCCGAATAAGTCGATCTGCGACTAAAAGTCGACTTTGGTGATAATGGTCGATCCTTGACCCGATGCTTAACCCATTGACCCTATAGTTCGACTTTTGTCGAATAATCGGCTTTGGTTAAAATGGTCGATCTCCTTGACCGATGACCGAGCTCATTGACCCGATAGATTAACTTTTGACCAAAAAGTAAGTTTGGATCAAAATAGTCGATTTTGACCGTAATGACCGATTATTGACCCGATTAGTCGATCTCGACCCAAATGTCGGCTTTGATAAAAAATAGTTGTCCTTGAACCGATGACCGGCCATTGACCATTGATGAACTTCAACCCAGTAAGTCGACTATGGTTAAAATGGTAGGTCTTAACTATTGACCGGCCAGTGACCGATTTGTCGAATGTTTAACATAAAGTCAATTTTGGTCGAAATAGTCATTTTTGAGCTAATGCTCGATTATTGACCGATAAGTCTATCTCGACTAAAAAGTCAACTTTGTTCATAACGGTCGATCCGCGATGACGGCACGCGGCCCAATAGTTCGACTTTTGAACGAGCGATCGGCTTGGTCAAAATGGTCGATCACTTGACCCGATGATGACCCTTTGACGAATAGGTCGACTTTTGACCAAAAAGTATGTGTGTATCAAGATAGTCGATTTTTAACATAATGACCGATTTTACCCTATAAGTTAATCTGACAAAAGTCGGACTTGGTCGAAATAGTCGTTCCTTGACACAATGACCCGACTCATTGACACGATAGGTCGACAACTTACCAAACGTCGACTTTAGTCGAAATGGTTAATTCTTGACCCGATGACACCATTGACCAAAAATGTTAACTTTTAACCAAAAAAGATAATTTTGATTAAAATTGTCGTTTGTTGACCTAATGAACGATTATTGACCCGATAAGTCGTCTCGCGGCGAAAAAAGTCGGCTACGGCGTGATGGTCGATTCTTGACCTGATGAACGACCCATTAACCCCGAAGAGTTCAGCATTTAACAAAGCGAGTCGACTTGGGTTCGAAAGTGGTCGATGCTTGACCCGATTGGTTGACTTTTGGCCAGAAGTGTTGAAGTTTTCATCGAAAAAGTTAATTTTTGACACTGATGACTTATTGACCCGATAAGTCGATCTGTGACGAAAAGTTGACTTTGGTCGAAATGATCCTTGACCTGATGACCCAGATAAATTGACCGACCAAAAAGTCGACTTTGGTGAAATAGTCCGACCCTTGACCCATTGACAACTACGTTGACCCGAAAAGGTTAACTTGTGATCGAAAAGTCGATTTTGGTCAGAAATAGTCGATTTTTGAATTAATGACCACTATCGACCCAATAAGTCGATCTTGACGAAAAGTCGACTTTGGCCGAAATGGACGATCCTTGACCCGATGACGAACCGTGACACGATAACTTAACTTTGTGAGCAAAAAGTTGACTTTGGTAAAATGCTCGATCCTTGACCGAATGAAAACCCATTGACCCTAAATAGGTCGACTTTTGACGAAAAGTCATCTTTGGTTAAAATGGTCGATTCTTGACCCGATAGCTTGACTCGTTGACAAAATAGGTTAACTTTTGACCAAAAAGTCAACTTCGGTTAAAATGGACAATTTCGACTCGATGACCACCTGTTGACCGATTATTGACCTATTGACCAATTATTGACCGATCATTCGATCAGCGGCCAAAAGTGAATTTTGGTCAAAATGTCAATCTTGACCCAATGACCCGACCCATTGACCTTTAATAGAGTCGATCTTTGACAAAACCAATTTAAGATGAAATGAATCGTCGTTGACCGATAGAGTCGAACTTTTGACCAAAAATTCATTTTTGGTCGAAATAGTCGATCCTTGACGCAATGCTCGACTCGATGACACAATAGGTTAACTTTTGACCAAAAAGTCGATTTTAGTCGATATGGTTAATTTAACCTGATAATACTCCATTGGCCTAATAAGTTATCTTTTGACCAAAAAGTCAAATTTGGTAAAAATGGTCGATTTCGACCCGATATGACTGTTATGTCGATTATTGACTTTTGACAAAAATTCGATTTTTGATCGAAAAGGTCGATTTTTGACGATGACTCGCTGTTGACCCAGTGAGTTATATCTCGGCCAAAAAGTCGACATTGGTCGAAATGGTCGATCCTTGACCCGATGACCAGCGCATTGACCGAATAGGTCGATTTTGACCAAAAGTCGACTTTAGTCAAAATGGTCGAACCATGACCCGATGACCGACCCATTGACCATGAAGGGTAAACTTTTGACTAAAAAGTCATTTTGGTCGAAAATATTGAGTTTTGGCCTACGTATGACCTAGACCGATTAGACCAAGTATGTCGACTTTGGTCGAAATGGCTAGATCCGTGACCCAATGACCGACCCATTGACCCAATAGGTCGAACTTTTGTCAATTTATCTTAGGTGAAAATAGTCGATTCTTGACTCATTAGCGAACTCGTTGACCCAATAGATTGACTTTTGAAAAAAAGTAAATTTTCATCAAAATAGTCGATTTTTGACCTAATGACCAATTATTGACCCGATAATGTGATCTTCTGACCAAAAGATAACTTTGTTCATAATGGTTAATTCGACCGATGATATGACCCATTGACCCGATATGTAAACTTTTGCAAAATGTCGACTTTAGTCGAAATGAGTACAATCCTTGACTAAATGAGCTGACCCATTGAACCAATAGGTCGACTTTTGACCAAAAGGTCGATTTTGGTTGAAGATAATTCGATTTTGACCCTAAAAACCAATTATTAACCCGATAGGCCATTCTCGACAACGTCGACTTTAGTCGAAATGGTCGATCCTTCGTACTATGACCGACCATTGACTAATGGGTAAACTTTTAGCGAAAAGTCGACTTTTGTCAAAATTTTAAATCCTTGACCCAATGACCGGCCCATTAACTCGATAGGTAACTTTTGACCGAAAAGTCGGTTTGGTGGGGGGGCCCATCCCTGACGGATGGCCAGTGACCCGATGTTGACTTTTGACCGAAAAGTCAACTTTGGTCGAAATGTTAATTCTAACCCGAATGACGACAGTTGACCCAAACGTCAACCTTTGACCAGGGAGTCATCTTTGGTCAAAATGGTCGATCGGCTGATGACCGATCCATGTGATAGATCGACTTTTGAAACAAAAATTTAATTTTGATCGAAATAATCGATTTTTGATCTAATGACCGATTTTTGACCCGATAAGTCAATCTCGTGCCAAAAAATCAATTTTGGTCGAAAATAGTTAATTTTTGACCAAATAACCGACTATTGACCCGATAAGTCGACATTTGACGAAAATGGATTCGATCCTCGACCCCGATAATGACCGGCGGCCCGATAGATCGACTTTTTGCAAAAAGTTAAGTTTTGTCAAAATGATCGATCCTTGACCCGATGATCGAATCATTGATCCAATCGGTCGACTTTTGACCAAAAGTCAATTTTGGTAAAAAAAGTCGATTTTTGACATAATGAACGACTCATTGACCCAGTAGGTCGACTTTTGACCGAAAGTCGATTTTGGTCGAAAATAGTCAATTTTTGACCTATTGACCAACCCGATTGACCCGATGAGGTCAACGTTTGACCAAAAAGTCAACTTTGGTCAAAATGGTCAATTTTGACGAGGCGACGATCCATTGACCCGAGATGTCGACTTTTGACGAAAAAATCAATTTTGGTCGAAATAGTAATTCTTATCTAATGACCGATTATTGACCCGATAGATCGATCTCTTGCAAAACGTCGCTTTGGTCAAAATGGTCAACCCTTGACTGTAATGACGCCACCGATTGACCGATATAGATTAACTTTTGACTAAAATGTCGATATTGGTTGAAATGGTCGATCCTTGACACAATGACATACTCATTGGCCCGATTAGTCGACTTTAGGCAAAAAATAAATTTTTGGTCAAAATGAGTCGATTTTTTAACCTAACAACCACCCACATGATTGAAGCCCGATAAGTTAACATTTTACCCAAAAAGCCGGCTTTAGTTAAAATGGACAATTTCGACGATCTTTACCGGCCATTTGAACCGATGGGTACGACACTTGACTGAAAAGACAACTTTGGTGCCAATGACCGATCCGTGATCTAATGACGAGCCCATGTAACCCGATGAGATCGACTTTTTGACCGAAATCTCGGCTTTGGTTAAAATGAGTCGGTTAGCGGACGCCCGATGTGGTGCACGCATTGACCCCGATAAGTCGGAAATTTTTTGCCGAAAAGTAAGCTTTTGTCGAAAATGGTCGTACTGCTCGACCTAATGACCGACCTAGTGACTCGATAGGTTAGCTTTTGACCAAAAAGTTAATTTTGGTTAAAGTAGAATTTTTGACATAATAACGAATTCGTGTTGACCAAATGGAGTCGACTTTTGACACGAAGTCGATTTTGGTCGAAATAGTCGATTTTTGAGCTGGCTTGGCCGCCCCATTAATTCGATAGGTAAACATTTGAAAAAAGATCGACTTTGGTCGAAAATGAGTTCGATTTCTGACACCAAGATCGGCCCGGCGGCTCGATTGGTCCGCATTTAACGAAAAGATTCGATTTTGGTCCGAATAATCGATTTTTGACATAATGACCCCGATAGCGGCCACATAAGTTAACCTGCGACTAAAACCTCGACTTTGGACAAAATGGACCAATCCTTGACCCCGATGACCGGCC
This sequence comes from Papilionanthe hookeriana x Papilionanthe teres, assembly GCA_022702705.1. Taxonomy (NCBI): domain Eukaryota; kingdom Viridiplantae; phylum Streptophyta; class Magnoliopsida; order Asparagales; family Orchidaceae; genus Papilionanthe; species Papilionanthe hookeriana x Papilionanthe teres. Next base: position 90,386,485 of record CM040427.1, on the reverse strand, counting down.
CATTTACCCGATAAGTTAACTTTTGACCAAAAAGTCGATTTTGAGTCGAAATGTTCAACGCCAACACGATTACATACCCGTTAGCCCGATTAGTCGACTTTGGACAAAAAGTAAATTTTTGTCGAAATGAGACGAAAAAGTTATATTTTGGTCAGAAAAGTAGCTAATAGATCGATTTTTTAATTTTGGTCGAAAAATTTAATTTTGAGTAAAAAAAGTTAATTTTTAAATTTTGGTCAAAAATGACAACTTTGGACAAAATGAGTCGATACTTGACCCGATTAATGAGCCCATTAACTCTAATTAGTTAACTTTTGACCAAAAGTCAGACTTTGGTTAAAATAGATCCAATTCTGACCCCGATAGTACGAAGCCGATGTCCCGATACGTCGATTTTTTGACCAAAAAGTTAACTTTTATCAAAATGATCGATTCTTGACCCGATCAAGTAACCTTTGACTTAACGGAAGTCGACTTTGGCCCGATTATTGACCCAAAAGTCGATCTCGGAGCCGAAAAAGTCAGACTTTAGTTATAGTCGTCCGATCCTTGGCGAGCGACCCGACCCGAGTGGCCGATCGTCGATTTTTGACCAAAAGTCAACTTTGGTCGAAATGGTAAATCTTTGACCTGATGACGTTCCATCGAACCAAAAGATCAACTTTTGACCAAAAAGTCAATTTTGGTCAAAATAGTCAATTTTTGACCAAATGACCACACATTGCCCAATAAGTCAATTTTTGACCAAAATATCAACTTTAGTCAAAATAGTGAATTTTTGACCCAATAACCGAACCCATTGATCCGAGAAATCGACTTTTGACCAAAAAGTCGATTTTTAGTCAAAATGGATCGATTCTTGACCCCGATTACCGAATCGATGACCAAATATATCGATTATTGACCAAAAGTCAACATTAGTCGAAATGGTCGATTTTTTATCCAATACTATGCCCGTTGACCCGATAGAGTAGTCATTGGATCAAAAATGGTTACCTCGTCGAAATGGTCGATCCTTGACCACGATAGGTTAACTTTAGTGAAATTATCGATCCTTGACCCGATGACCGACCCATTCACCCAATAGGTTAACTTTTAACCAAAAGTCAATGTTGGTCAAAATAGTCGATTTTAACCTAAGGACCGATTATTAACCCGATGAATAACTCTAACTCAAAAAGTCGACTTTGGTCAAAATGATCAATCCATTGACCGACTAATGATTATAATCTTTTAACCAAAAAAGTTAACTTTGGTCAAAATGGTCGATTTGAGCACAATGAATACCCTATTGACCTAACGAATCGACTTTTGACCAAAAATTTAATTTTGGTTAAAATGATCAATTCCTTGACCAAAGACCGATTAATGACCTAATAGAGTCGACTCTCGACCAAAAAGTCGACTTTGGATAAAATGATCGATCCAGTAACCAACGATAGACCCAATAAGTTAACTTTAGACCGAAAAAGTCGACTTTGGTCAAAATAGGTCGATTCTAATGACCACATTGACCCAATAGGTCGATTTTTGACCAAAAGTCGATTTTGGTCAAAATAGTCGAATTTTTGACCTAGTGACCAACCATTGACCCAATAGGTCGACTTTTGACAAAAAACTCGATTTTAGTCGAAAATGAATTCGATTCATGAACCAATGACCAGCCCATTGGACCCATTAGGACAACTTTTGACCAAAAAGTCATCTTTGGTTAAAATGGTCAATTTTTGAGACAATAACTAACTCATTGACCAAATAGGTCAACTTTTGACCAAAAAGTCAACTGTAGTCGAAAGTGGTCGATTTCGGCCGATGACCACCTCGTTGACTCAATGGGTCGACTTTTGACCAAAAAGTCAAATTTAGTCAAAATAGTCATTTTTGACCTAATGAACAATTATTGACCCGATAAGTCGATCAACTGACCAAAAGTCGACTTTGGTTAAAATGGTCGATCCTTGACCATTTGACTGACCCATTGACCTAATAGGTCGACTTTTGACCAAAAAGTCGACTTTGGGCAAAATGGTTAATCCTTGACCCGATAAGTTGACTTTTTGACAAAAGTCGATTTTGGTCGAAATAGTCGATTTTTGACATAATGACCACCCATTGACCAAATTTGTCGATCTCGACGAAAAGTTAACTTTGTTCATAATGGTTCATTCTTGACCCGATGACCGACCTCATTGACTCGATAGGTTAACTTTTTACAAAAAAGTCGAGTTTGGTCGAAATGGTCGATCCTTGACTAAATGACGACCATTGACCCGATTGGTCAACTTTTGACTAAAAAGTTAATTTTAGTCGAAATAGTCGATTTTGACCTAATAACCGATTTATTGACCCAATAAGTCGATCTCGGACAAAACATAAACTTGGTCGAAACGGTCGATCCTTGACTTAATGACCAACCCATTGACCCGATATAGTCGACTTTTGAGCAAAAGTCGACTTTAGTAGAAATGGTCGATCCTTGACTACGATGACCGACCCATTGACCTAATAGATCGACTTTTGACAAAAAGTCGATTTTGGTCGAAATAGTTAATTTTTGACCTAATGACGACCCATTGACCCGATAGGTCGACTTTTGACCAAAAAGTCGACTTTAGTCGATAATGAGTCGATCTTCGACCGCTAATGACCGACCTAATTAACCCAATAGGTCAACTTTTGACCAAAAAGTCGACTTTAGTCGAAGAAATGGTCGATTTCGACCCAATAACCTAACCGATTGACCCGATGGAGTCGACTTTTTGAACAAAAGTCAATTTTGAGTCGAAATAGTCGATTTTTGACCTAATGATCGATTATTGACCGATAAGTCGATCTCGACTAAAAAGTCGACTTTGGTCAAAATGGTCGATCCTTGGCCCGATGACCAGCTCATTGACCCATATAGTTCGACTTTATGACAAAAAGTCGACTTTGGTTGAAATGGTCGATTCCTTGACCCGATGACCGACTCATTGACCAAATAAGTCGACTTTTGACCAAAAAGTAGTCAATTTTTGACCTAATGACCGATTATTGACCCAATTAATCAATCTCTGACCCAAATGTCAACTTTGATCAAAATAGTTAATCCTTGGATGAATGACCAACCCATTGACCCAATAGGTCAACTTCATGACCGATAAATTGACTTTGGTTAAAATGGTCGATTCTTAACCTGTTGACCGACTCATTGACCAAATTGGTCGAATTTTTAACATGAAAGTCAATTTTGGTCGAAAATAGTCATTTTTGAACTTAATGACCAATTATTGACCCAATAAGTCGATCTCGACTAAAACGTCGACTTTGTTCATAAATGATCGATCTTTGGCCCCGATGACCGACACATTGACCCAATAGTTCGACTTTGGAACAAACGATCGACTTTAGTCGAAATGGTCGATCCTTGACCCACGATGAACGACCCTTTGACCGAATAGAGTCGACTTTTGACCAAAAAGTATGTGTGGGTCGAGATAGTCGATTTTTAACCTAATGACCGATTTTTAACCACTATAAGTTAATCTCTGACCAAAAAATCAAATTTGGTCAAAATAGTCATTCATTGACCTAATGACCAACTCATTGACAAGTAGGTCAACATCTTACCAAATAGTCAACTTTGGTCAAAATGGTCAATTCTTGACCTAATGACCAACTCATTGACCAAAAATGTCAAATTTTAACCAAAAAGTCAATTTTTATCAAAATTGTCATTTATTTACCTAATGACTAATTATTGACTCCAATAAGTCGATCTCGACCAAAAAGTCGACTCGAGTCGTAATGGTCAATCCTTGACCCAGTGACCAACCCATTAACCCAAGAGTTCAACTTTTGACAAAACAGTCAACTTTGGTCAAAATGGTCAATCCTTGACCCAATGACCAACCCATTGAATCAATAGTTCAACTTTTGACCAAAGAGTTAGTTTTCGTCAAAAAAGTTAATTTTTAACCTAATGACCATTTGTTGACCCGATAAGTCAATCTCTGACCAAAAAGTCAACTTTGGTTTAAATAGTCAATCCTTGCCCCAATGACCCAATAGGTCAACTTCTGACCAAAAAGTCAACTTTGGTCAAAATGGTCAATCCTTGACCCAATGACCAACTCATTGACCCAATAGGTTAACTTTTGAACGAAAAGTCAATTTTGGTCAAAATAGTCAATTTTTGAATTAATGACCAACTATTGACCCAATAAGTTAATCTCTGATAAAAAGTCAACTTTGGTCAAAATGGACAATCCTTGACCCAATGACCAATCCATTGACCCAATAAGTCAACTTTTGAGCAAAAGTCAACTTTGGTGAAATGCTCAATCCTTGACCAAATGAAATACCCATTGACCCTATAGGTCAACTTTTGAGCAAAAAGTCATCTTTGGTTAAAATGGTCAATTCTTGACCTAATAACAAACTCATTGACTAAATAGGTTAACTTTTGAACAAAAAGTCAACTTCGATTAAAAATGGACAATTTCGGATACCACATGGCCACCCCGTTGACTATGAGTCGACTTTTGATAAAAAATTCGATTTTGATCGAAAATACTCGATTTTGACATAATGACCGATTATTGACCCGAAAGTCGATCATGCGGCTAAAAGTGAATTTTTGAGTCAAAATGGACCGATCTTGACTGATGACCGACCCGTTGACCTAGTGCGGTCGACACGACCGACAATCAGAATTTGGGGAAAAAATGGTTAATCCTTGACTGATAGGTCGACATTTGGCCAAAGTCGATTTAGATCACAATAGCCAGATCCTTGACATAATGACCGAGCCCATTTACACGATAGGTTAACTTTTGACCAAAAAGTCGATTTTGGTCGATATGGTTAATTTTTGACCTAATGACCGCTCCGTTGACACTAATAAGTTTATCTTTTGACCAAAAAAAAATCGACTTTGATTAAAAAGCTAGTCAATTACGACCGACTGACCGCCCACAGATCTAATGAATGGTTCGACTTTTGCCAAAAGTCGATTTTTTTGGTCCGAAATAGTCGGTTGTTGATCTCATGACGACCATTTGCCCATGACAAATCCTACATCTCACGGCGAAAATCAACTTGGTCGAGATGGTCCGATCCTTGACCCGATAGGTCGATTTTTACCAAAAGTCGACTTTAGATCAAAATGGTCGAGCCATGACCCAATAGCCGACCGTTGACAAAGAGGTAGAACTTTTGACTAAAAAGTCATTTTTAAAGGTCGAAAATAGTGATGAATTCTGGCCAGATTGACCAAATATGTCGACTTTTGACCAAAATCGACTTTAATTGACTAGCCCGATTAGTGACCAATGACCCATTAACTTGATAGATTGACTTGTCAATTATCTTTAGTGAAAATGGTGATCTTGCACTTTGACGATACTATGCCATTGACCCGATAAGTCAACTTTTGACGAAAAACGGCTGCAGCCGAAAATGGTGTGTTACTGACACTAATGACCAACTAATGGCCCGATAAGTCAGACTTTTTGACCAAAAAGCAGAGCTTTGGTCAAAATTTAAATTTTTGGCCTAATAAATTACCCAATTACTTGATATGTCGACTTTTGAGCAAAAATGATCGACTTTAGTCAAAATGGTCGATCCTATAGCCAAAATGACCGACCCTTGAACGATAATGAACCGACTTTTGACCAAAAAAGTCAATCTTGGTCAGAATGGTCGATCCTTGACCCAATAGCTAACCGGCTCAACCCAGTCGCCATTCTCAGCCGTGATCAACTTTCGTGCCGAAAGTATGGCCGATCCTTGAGCATACGTGACCACTAATTGACGATTGCAGCCGACTTTGTGACCAAAATCAAGCTTTTAGACAAAATGATCAATCGCCGGCTCAATAGTAACCCGTCCTTGATGAGGTTGACTTTTGACCAAAATGGTCGAGTCCTTGGCCAACGTACTGGAATCCTGACCTAATGGCCACGGGTGGCCGATGTTGACTTTGGGCGAAAAATCGACTTTAGATCCGAAAATGGTACATTCTAATCAGAATAGACACCTCGAATTGGCTTCATAAGGTCAACCTTTGACCAAAAGTTCGATTTTGGTCAAAGTTGTCCGTCGTGACCCGATGACCACCCACGTTCACCCGATGGGTCAACTTTTGAACAAAAAGAAATTTTGGTCAAAATGAGTCAATTTTTGACCTATTGACCCGATTAATGACCTGTACGTTGATCTACGACAGAATCGACATTTGACCCGAAAATAGTTGACTTACAGCTAAAATGGTCAAATTATCGGCCTAATAACTCAACGTTGCTTGAACCCAATTAAGTCGACCATTGACCGACCGGCGACCGATAGGCGAGCTTTTTGCAGTCGACTTTTGTAGAAACGATCACTCGCCAACTTGATGACCCGGCCATTGGTCCAATCGGTCGACTTTTGACCAAAAGTCAATTTTGGTCCGAAAAGGTCAGTTCTTGAACGTAAGACCGACTCATTGACTGATATGACTGACTTTCGACTAAGATCAATTTTGGTCAAAAATGAATCGAATTTTTTGACCTCATGACGCACCACGATTGACCCGGTAGGTCGACGTTTGACCAAAAAGTCAACTTTGGTCAAAATGAGTCAGATTTCTGACCCAAGTCACCACCCCATTGACCCAATGGGTCGGCTTTTGACCAAAATCGTATTTTGGTCAAAATACTACGATTTTGACCTAATGGCCAATTATTGACCCAATAAGTCGATCTTTGACCAAAAGCGTCAACTTTGGTCGAAATGGATCAACTCCTTGACTCTGATGACCGACCCGATTGACCACGATAGGTCCACTTTTTGACCAAAATGACGACTATTGGCTAAAATGGTCGATCCTTGGCGCGTGGCATCTTTCATTGACCCGATAGGTCGAGCTCTTTGACCAAAAACGTGAATTTTGGTCAGAATGCCTCGATTATTGACCTAACGACCACCCGATTGACCTAATACGTCAACGTTTGACCAAAAGTCGAGCTTTGGTCGAAATGGTCGATTTCTGACCCGATAATAGCGACCCATTGACCCGATAAGTGTTGCCGGCCAAAAAGGCTTACTTTAATTGATAATCAAATCCTTGATCTAATGACAAACCCATTAACCCGACAAGTTGACTTTTGACGAAAATCGACTTTAGTTAAAATGGTGATGCGACCGATGACGACACATTGACCCGATAAATTCAATTTTTGACCAAAAGTAAACTTTGGTCAAAATGATCGATATGACCTAATGACTGACCTAGTGACTCGATAGATTAACTTTTGACCAAGTAAATCGATTTTAGTTAAAATAGTCAAATTTTGACATAATAACCGATTCATTGACCAAATAGGTCGACTTTTGACCAAAGTCGGTTTTGGTCGAAATAGTCGATTTTGACCCAGTAATGCACCGTTACTCCGGTCGATTGAAACTTTTGAAAAAAAGGTCGGCTTTGATCGAAAATGGTCGATTTACAATCAAAGACGACCCACGACTCGATTGGTCCACATTTAGCGAAAAGATCGATTTTGGTCAAAATAATCGATTTTTGACATAATCACTAATTATTGACCCAATAAGTCGACTCTACCGCCAAAAGCGTCGAGCTATGGTGAAAATAGTTGATCCTTGATGACCAATGGTAACCCATTGAACGATGAGGTCAACTTACGACCAAAATGCTTGACTTTGCAGATCGAAATGGTCGATGCTTGACCCGATGCGCAGACCCATCGACCCACGATTAGATCGACTATTTGACCCAACAGTCAATTTTGGTCAAATGATCCACTTTGACATAAGTCAACAATTTCCGTTGACCCGATAGAGTGACTTTTGACAAAAAGATCAACTGCTCGAAATGGTCTATTGCTGAACCCGATGACCACCCGTGCACCCAATGGGTGACTTTTAGATCAAAAAAGATAACTTTGCACAAAATGAGTCGATCCTTGACCCGATATGGCTCAATTATTGACCCGAGAGGTTAACGTCTTTGACCAAAAGAAGTAGCTTTGGTTAAAATGGTCGAGTCAATGACGACAATGACCCGCACATCACCTAATCGGTCGAAGCTTTTGACCAAGAAAGTCATGTTTTGGTCAAAAAGGTCAGATGCTGACCCCATTACTAACTCCTTGACTCAATAGGTCGACTTTTGACCAAAAAGTCAACTTTGAATGAGTAAATGGTCGATTTCGGACACAATTGCCCGCTTCATTCACCTAATGGGCGAACTATTGACGGAATAAATTCAGTTTTGGTCATAAAAATCGACTTTTGGTCGAAATGACTAAATCCTTGACCCGATGACAACCCATTGATCTCGACCCGGAGAAGTCGACTTAGGCCGAAATGGTGATCAACACTTGCATTGACGTGATTGACGAATAGGTAGAATCATTGACCCGAAAAGTCAATTTTGACCAAAATGGTCGACCAGTACGATATGTCGACTTTAGACAGAAAGTCCAACTCATCGGTCAAAAAGGTCAATTTAGTAGCATGCAATGCGCTCAGCGTGGCTCGAAAGATTGACTTGCAGCTAAAGAGTGAACTTTGGTCAAAATGGGCCGATTTACGACACGATGGCCCGACCCATTGATCCAAATCGATCGACTTTTGAACAAAAAGCTCAGCTGTGTTGAAAGTGTATCCGATCCTTGACCCGATGACTGACCCATTGGCCGATAGGTCGACTTTTGACCAAAATAGTCGGCTTTGGTCGAAATGGTCGATCGTTTACCCGATCCTGACGCTCGTCGACCAGTAAAGTCGACCTTTGACCGAAAATTGTTTAGTCAAAATGGTCGATCTTTGACCCGATGACCCATTGGATCATCCTTTGACCAAAAAGCGATCCTTTTGTGAAATGGCCGACTTTTGACCTAATGACCGCGATTGACGATATGTAAACTTTTGACCAAAAGTTGACTTTGAGTCAAAATGGTAAATTCACGACCCGTACTGAAACCGTTGACTCATAGGTCGACTTGTTGACCAAAAGTCACCTTTGGTCAAAATGAACCGATCCTTGACCTATTGGTGACCCATTTACGTGATAGGTTAACTTGGCACAAGTCGGCCGTTATTGGTCGAAAATTCGAGTCTTTGACCTCGATGACGCATTAGATCAACCTTTGACTCATGATCGATCAAAATCGATCAATTGTGGCCTCGTGACACTCGATTGATCCAATATGTCAACTTTCGACCCGAAAGGTCGACTTTGGTCAAAATGGTAAATCTTTGATACGATAAGACGGCCATTAGGCTTGATAGATCAACTTTTGACCAAAAGTCGACTTTGTCGAATGGTCGATCATGGACAATGGCCAAATATTGACTCGATAGTGTGGACTTGACTAAATCGATCGATTTTGATCAAAATATCGACTTTAGGTCAAAATGGTCAATTTTTGAACTCGATGACGAGTTATTGACCAAGATAATCTTCTCTGACCAAAAAATCAACTTTAATGTAAAATATTCGATCTTTGACCTTACTGACGAACCGATCGACCGAATAGATTGACTTTTGGCCAAAGAAATCGACTTTAGTGAAAATGGTCGATTTTGACTCAATTGACTTACCTCGTTGACTAGATAAGTTGACTTTTGACCGAAAATTTAATTTTGGTCAAAATAATCAATTTTTGACCTAATGACGATTATTGGCCGATAAATCGATCTCGACGAAAAAGTGACTTTGGTCGAAATGATCAATCCTTGACGAATGACAACTCGTCGACCCAATGGGATCGACTTTTGACGAAAAGTCGATTTGGTCAAAATAGTCGATCTTTGACGTAATGACCACAGTATTGACCCGATAAGATCAACTTTTGACCAAAAATGTCGACTTTGGATCAAAATGGTCGATTTTTGCCCGATAACGACCCATTGACTCAATAGGTCGACTTTTTGACTAAAGAGTCGATCTTTGGTCAAAATGGTCGATTCTTGACCCGATTACCGAACTCATTGATCGAATAGATTAGATTTTTGACCAAAAATCAACTTTGGTCGAAATGGTCGATTTCGACACGATGACCGCCCCGTTGACCCGATGGGTCAACTTTTGACAAAAAATTCAATTTTAGTCAAAATAATCAATTTTTGACATAATGACCAATAATTGACCCAATAAGTCAATCTGTTACCAAAAAGTCGACTTTGGTTAAAATGGTTAACCCTTGACCCCAATGGCCAACTTTGACCGAAAGTCGATCCTTGATCATGATCGGCTTTGCGAATAGGTTAACTTTTGACAATAAGATCAACCTTGATCGAATGTCGACGATCAAAGTCGATTTTGACCTAATGACTGATCATTGACCCGATAAATCGACTTTTGACCAAAAATTCGACTTTGGTCGAAATAATCGATCCTTGACCCAATGACTGACTCGAGTGACCCAATAGAGTCGACTTTTGTCGAAAAAGTCGATCTTTGGTGAAAATGGTCGATTTTGAATGATGCATATCGATGTAACTGACTTCATTGACAAAAAAGGTCGACTTTTGGTCAAAATAATCGATTTTTGACACTAGATGACCAATTATTGACCGATAAGTCGATCTTCTGACCAAAAGTCGGCTTTGGTCAAAATGGTCGATCCTTCGGCCGAATGACCAACCGATTAGACCAATAGATTGACTTTTGACGCAAAAATCGACTTTGGTCGAAATGGTAGATCCTTGACCCAATGATGACCCATTGACCCAATAGAGTTGATTTTTGACCAAAAATCGATTTTGGTCAAAATGGTCAATTTTTGACCTAGTGACCCGTAACCATTGAGCCAACGAATTGACTTTTAACCAAAACTCGATTTTGCGTCGAAGTGTAAATGTCGATTTATAGACCGATCAACTTGACCCATTGAACTGATATGGACAACTTTTGACCAAAAAATCATGCTTTGGTTAAAATGGTCGATTTTTGGCACAATAACTAACTCATTGACCGAATGAGATCGACTTTTGACAAAAAAGTCATTATGGTCGAAATGATCGATTTCTGACCGATAATGGCCTAGTTGACTGTAGATTCGACTTTTGACCAAAAATTCAATTTTGGTCAGAAATTGTCATTTTTGACACTAATGACCGATTATTGAGCGATAAGTCGATCAACGACCCGAAATCAACTTTGGTCAAAATGGTCGATCCTTGACCCAATAACTGACGTTCATTGACCCAATAGGTCGACTTTTTGACCAAAAAGTCGACTTTGGTCAAAATGGTCGATCCGATATGACCATTGACCTGGAGTTGACTTTTGACCAAAAAATTAATTTTGGTCAAAATAGTCATTTTTGACCTAATGACCAATTATTGACCTAATAGGTCGACTTTTGACCAAAAAGTCAACTTTGGTCGAAATGGTCGATCATCGATCCGATGACCAAGCCCATTAACTCGATAGGTCGACTTTTGACCAAAAAGTCGACTTTGGTCGAAATGATCGATCCTTGACCCGATAATGACCCATTGACCGAATAGAGTCGACTTTTAACCAAAAAGTTAATTTTGGTCGAAATTTGTCGATTTTTGACCTAATGACCACTCCATTAACCTGATAGGTGAACTTTTGACTGAAAAGTTAAGCTTTGGTCAAAATAGTCGATTTCGACCCGAAGTATTAACCCATTGACCCGATAGAGTCGACTTTTGACCAAAATAGTTAATTTTTGACATAATGACCAATTATTGACCCAAAAAGTCAATCTCTGACCAGAAGGTTAGCTTTGATCAAAATGTAAACTTTTGACCAAAAAGTGAACTTTAGTCAAAATAGTCAATTCTTGATACAATGACCAACCCGTTGACATCATAGGTAAACTTTTGACCAAAAAGTCAATTTTGGTCAATATAGTTAATTTTTGACCTAATGACCATCCCATTGACTCAATAGGTCAACTTTTGACCAAAAAGTCGACTTTGGTAAAAATGGTCAATTTCTGACCTAATGACCACCCCATTGACCAAATGGGTCAACCTTTGACCAAAAACTCAATTTTAGTCAAAATAGTCAATTTCTTACCTAATGACCGATCAACGGCCCGATAAATCGATCTCGACGCAAATAGTCGACTTCGGTCGAAATGGTCGATCCTTGACCCGATGACGAGCCCATTGACCCAAATAGGTCGACATTTAACCAAAAATTCGACTTTGGTCGAAATGGTCGATCCTTGACCCAATGACTCGATTAGGTCGACTTTTGACCAAAAGCAATTTTAGTCGAAATTAGTCGATTTTTGACCTAATAACTAATTATCGACCCGATAAGTCGATCTCGACAAAAAAGTTAACTTATGATCAAAATATTTAATCCTTGGCACAATGACAAGCCCATTCACTCGATTGGTCGACTTTTGACCAAAAATCGACTTTATGAAATGGTCGATCCATGGCCGATGACCAACCCATTGACCATATATGTCAACTTTTGACCAAAAAGTCGATTTTGGTCATAGTAGTCGATTTTTTACCTAATGACCATCACATTTACCCCATAAGTCGACTTTTGACCAAAAAGTCAACTTTGGTCGAAATGATCGATTTCGACCCGATGACCACTCCGATGACCCGATGGGTCGATCTTTTGACCAAAAATTCGATTTTGGTCGAAATGCTCGATTTTTGACATGATGACCGACTATTGACTCGATAAGTCGATCTGCTGACCAAAAAGTAAACTTTGGTCGAAAATGGTCGATCACTTGACCCGATGACGACCCATTGGCCCGATAGGTCGACTTTTGACCAAAAGTCGACTTCGGTCGAAATGGTGAAACCTTGACCCGATAACTCGACTCATTGACCCGATAGGTCGACTTTTGACCAAAAGACAATTTTGGTCAAAATAATCGATTTTGACCTAATGACCCTGATTGACCAAATAGGTCGAGTTTTGACCAAAAATCGACTTTGGTCAAAATGGTCGATTTGTGATCCTATGACTGACTCATTGACTTATTAAGTCGACTTTTGTCCATAAAAGTCAAATTCTGGTGAAAATGGTCGATCCTTGACACGATAATGAACGCGCATTGACTCGATAGGTCGACTTTTGAAAAAAAAAGTCAATTTTGGTCGAAAATAGTCGATTTTTAACTTGATGACCAATTATTGAACCAATAAGTCGATCTCAGACCAAAAAGTTGACTTTGTTCGAAATGGTCATTTCTTGACCAATGACCAACCCATTGACCCAATAAGTTAACTTTTTAAAAATAGTCAACTTTGGTCAAAATGGTTAATCCTTGACAAAAGGCAGACCATTGACCGATAGGTCGACTTTTGACCAAAAGCTTAATTTTGGTCAAAATATTCGATTTCTAAACTAATGACCGATATATTGACCCAATGAGCCAATCTACGAGACAAAAACGTGAACTTTGGTGAAAATGGTCGATCATTCACACAATGACGACCCATTGACCCGATAAGTCGACTTTTAGCAAGAAGATCGACATTGGTCGAAATTGTCGATCCTTGACCCGATGATCGACACATTGACCTCAATAGGTCAACTTTTGACGAAAAGTCGATTTTGGTAAAAAGAAATCGATTTTTGAACTAATGACCGGCCATTGACCCGATAGTTTAAGTTTTGTCAAAAAGTCGACTTTGGTCGAATGGTTAATTTCGTACCGATAATGACCTGTTGACCTAATAGATCGACTTTTGACTAAAAGTCGACTTTGGTCGAGATGGTCGATTCTAACTCGATTGCCAGTTGACCCGATAGGTGACTTGAATAAAAATTCGATCTTGATCAAAATGGTCGATTTTAACTAATGACCGACTATTGACCTATAAGTCGATCTCGACCAAATAATCGACTTGGTTAAAATGGTGAATCCTTGACTCAACGACGACCATTGACCCAATAAGTTAACTTTCCACCAAGTAGTTATCTTTGGTCAAAATGGTCTATCCTTGACCCATGACCGAAGGTCGACTTTTGACGAAAAATCGATTTTGAGGAAAATAGTTAATTTTTGATCAAATAACCAATTATTGACACTGATAAGTCGATCTACAGCATAAAAATCGACATTTGGTCAAAATGGTCGATCCTCAACCGATAGTAACCCTGACGAATAAGTCGACTTTTTACTAAAAAGCCAACTTCAGTCAAAATGATCAATCCTTGACCAAATGATCAACCCATTGATCCAATAAGTCAACTTTTGACCAAAAAATTTTGGTCAAAAAAGTCAATTTTTGACATAATGAACAAATCATTGACCTAATAGGTCAACTTTTGACCAAAAATCAATTTTGGTCGAAATAATCATTTTTTTGACCTAATGACAACCCATTTGTCCTAATAGGTCAACTTTTGACCAAAAAGTAAACTTTGGTCAAAATGGTCAATTTCGACCGATGACTGACCCATTGACTCGATATATCGACTTTTGACGAAAAAATGCGATTTCGGTCGAAAATAGTTGATTTTTGACTGTAATGACTAATTATTGACCCAATAAGTCAATCTCTGACCAAAACTTCAACTTTGGTCAAAATGGTCAATCCTTGACCCAATTACCAACCCTTTGACCCAATAGGTTAACTTTTGACCAAAATGTCAATTTTGGACAAAATGGTTAATCCTTGACACAATGAAATACCAATAGACCCTATTGGTCAACTTTTGACAGAAAAAGTAAATTTTGGTTAAAATAGTCAATTTTTAACCTAATAACCACCCCTTTGACCCAATAGGTCATCATTTGATCAAAAAGTCAAGTTTAGTTAAAATGGTCAATTTCTGATCCAATAACCAACCCATTGACCCAATTGTCAACTTTTGACCAAAAAGACAACTTTGGTCAAAATGGTCAATCCTTGACCGTAATGAGCCCGATTGACCCAATAGGTTGACTTTTGACCAAAATAGTCGACTTTGGTTAAAATAGTCGATTTCGACGTATGACGACCATTGACCCGATAAGTCGATTTTTTGCAAAAAGTCGACTTTGGTCGAAATGGTCGAATCCTTGACCCAATGACCAACCTATTGACCCGATAGATTGACTTTTGACTAAAAGTAAATTTTGGTAAAAATTAGTTTATTTTGACATAATGACCACCGTTGATCAATATGTTGACTTTTGACAAAATAATCGACTTTGGTCGAAATGATCGATTCGGCACGAACAACCTGTGATAAATTGACTTTTTGACCAAAAATTAATTTTGGTCGAAATAATCGATTTTTGACATAATGACCGATTATTGACCCGATAAGTCGATCTCGACAAAAAAGTTGACTTTGGTGAAAATGGTCAATACTTTGACCGATAATGAACCCATTGACCCGATATAGTCAGCTTTTGACTAAAAAGTTAGCTAGGTCAGAATAGGTCGATCCTTGACCCGAATGGCCTTCATATGACCGAGTGGGTCGACTTTTGACCAAAAATGTTAAATTTGAGTTACGATGACCTAGTCCGATTATTGACCCATAATCCCGACAAAGTTAACTTTGGTCGAGAATAGTCGATCATACGACCCACGATGACCAACTCATTAACCTAATAGGCTAGACTTTCGACCGAAAAGTCGGCTTTGGTCAAAATAGTCGAGTTTTGAACTTAATGACGATTATTAATCATTGATCAAAAGTGAACTTTGGTCAAAATGGATTCAGATTCTTGACCCAATGACTGAACATCATTTGACCCAATAGGTCAACATTTGAACAGAAAAGTCGATTTTGGTCAAAATAGTGATTTTGACCTAATGACGATTATTGACCCAATAAGTTAATCTTGGACCAAAAAGTCAACTTTGGTCATAATGGTCAATCGTTGACCAAATGACCAACCTATTGACTTAATAGGTCAACTTTTGACTAAGAAGTCAACCTTGGTCAAAAAGGTAAATCTTTGACGCAATGATGAACTCACCGACCAATAGATCAACAATTGACCAAAAAAGTTAATTTTGGTCAAAATCATCAAATTTTGACCTAATGACCAATTATTAAGCCAATCTCTAACCAAAACGTCAGCTTTGATCAAAATGAGTCGATCATTGCCATGGTAACCCATTGAGTCAATGGTCAACATTGACAAAATGTCGACTTTGGTCAGTGTCAATCTTTTACCTAATGACCGCCTATGACAAATCGACTTTTGCGAAAATGTGACTTGAGTCAACAATCATCTTTACATGACCAGACCCATTCACCTAATAGGTCGACTTTTGACCAAAAGTCATCTTCGGTCAAAATATTCATCCTTGACCAATTACCGACTCAATGACGAATGAGTCGTACGACCCCGAAGTCGACCTTTGGTCGAAATTGGTCCGATCTGCGAGCCACGATGACCACCTCGGTGACTAGATGGGTCGAACTTTTGACGAAGTGCAATTTCGGTCATAACATTCCCGATTTTGACCGCAATGACGAGTTGTTGACCCGAATAAGTCGATCTCTACTGACCAAAAGTCGGCTGCGAGTCGAAAATGGTCGATCGTTGACCCGAAAGTCCAACCCGTTGACCCGACGGGTCATCTTTTGACCCAAAAAAATTGACATTGGTCGAAATAATCGATCCCACGGCTAATGACCGCCCGAATTGACCTAGTAAGTCGACCTTTGACCAAAAAAAGTCGGCTTTTGGTCGAAATGGTCAATTTTTTGCCCCGATGACGGCCCAGTTACGATCGATAGGTCAGCTTTTTTGACCAAATAAGGCGACTATGTGGTCGAAATGGTCGATCCCTTGACCCAGTGCACCGGTCATTCGACCCGAATACGAGTTCGGCTTTTGAGCGAAATAGTCACTTTGGTCGAAATAGGCGATTTATGAACAATGACACATCAGTGACCCAATAGAGTCTACTTTTGACAATTCGGTGTAATTCGAAATAGACGATCGTTGACCTACGGCCAATTCATCGTGCTTGTAGATTCGACGTTTGAAGAAAAGTCGACTTTGGTCGAAATGGTCGATCCTTGACCCAGCGACCCGGTCCATTCAACTGAGCAGGTCGACTTTTGACCGAGATTGACTTTGGTCAAAATGGTACGATACGTTGACGCTAATGACAATGACCCAGTATGTGCGACTTTTGACGAAAAGTCGATTTTGGTCGAAAACGGTCGATTTTGACACAATGACCCATTATTGACCCAATAGATCGACTTTTGACTTACACATCGACCTTGGTGAAAATGGTCGATCCTGTCGGCCCATTGACCCATTATTGACCAAATGAGTTAACTTTTGATCAAAAAGTTCGGCTTTGGCGAAATGGTTGATCTCGACTGTCGTAAACGACACAATTGACCCGATAAGTCGACTTTTACCAAAAAAGTCAGAAACTTTGTCGAAATGGTCGATCCTTGAGCCCGATCGACCCCGAGCCTATTCGGCCCAGTAGAGTCGACTATTTGGCCAGAAATGTCAATTTTGGTCAAAATAGTCGATTTTTGACCGTAATGGCCGAATATTGGGTCCGAATAAGCTCGTCACTGTGACCAAAACTCGACTTTGGTCGAAATGGTCGATCCTTGATCCAATGACCGAGCCATTGACCCCGATTAATTCGACTTTTGACCAAAAGTCGGCTTTTTGGTCGAGAATGGTCGATCCTTGACCCAATGACTAAGCCCGGTGACCGGCCCAGTCGGCATTTGAACCGAAAAGTCGGCTTTGGTTGAAATTGTCGATCCTTAGCACAACGTAGCCGCCCCCACTGACCCAATGGGTCGACTTTTGACCAAAAAGTCAATCTCGCAGATCAAAATGGTCGAGTTTTGACCCTGATGACCACCCTTGACCGTCGCTTGACTTACGATGAGATGATCGGCTTTTGGCCAAAACGGTACAACTTTCGACGAATGACGAGCCCGATTTTTGACTGACGGACCGATTGTTGACCCGTAAGTCGATCTTCGGCACCAAAAGTCGACTTTGGTCAAAATGGTCAATCCTTGACCCAATGACCAACCCACGGGCCAATAGGTCAACTTTTGACCCGAAAAGACAATTTTCGTCGAAATAGTCGATTTTTTGACTTAATATTGAAGCCCGATTGACACAATAGGAGTCGGCTTCGACCAAAAAGTCAACTCTGGTCAAAATGGTCGATCCTCTGACATGATGACCGCCCCATTGACTCGATGGGTCTAGCTTTTGACCAAAAATTCGATTTTGGTGATAATATGTGAATTTTTGACTGGCCAATGATTATTGACCAGATACGTCGATCACGACCGAAAAGTCGACTTTGGCCAAAATGGTCAATCCTTGACCCGATGACTAACCCATTGACCAATAGGTGAATTTTGACCAAAGAGTCGACTTTGGTCAAAATGAGTCGATTTTAGTGATGACCTAACGATAAATTGACTTTCGACCCAAAAAGTCAACTTTTGATCAAAATAGTCAATCTTTGGTCCAATGAATAGTCACGTAGTGACCCGATATAGGCCAACTTTTTGACCAAAAAGTTAACTTTTGGTCGAAATGATCAGTACTTGACCCACAATGACGACCATTGACCGACAGGGAGTCAGATTTTGACCAAAAAAGTTAACTCTTAGTCAAAATGGTCGATTTTACCTAATGACCAACCAATTGACCCAATAAGTCAACTTTTGACCAAAAATTGATCTTTGTTGAAATGGTTGAATTCATTGACCCGTGATAATAACCGAATACGATAGTTAACTTTTGACCAAAAATCAGACAATTTGGTCGAAAATGGTCGATCCTTGACCCGATGACCACTCGATGACCCGATAGGTCGACTTTTTGACCAAAAAGTTAATTTTGGTCAAAATAGTCGATTTTATGACCTAATGACTACTTCTTAGTTGAACCGATAGGTTGACTTTTGACCGAAAAGTTGATTTTGGTCGAAATAGATCGATTTTGACCTGATGACAATATCTATTGACCAAATAAGTCGATCTGCGACCAAAAGTCGACTTTGGCGAAATGGTCGATCCTTGACCCGATTAATAATGCCATTGACTCGATAGGTCGACTTTTGTGAAATTGACTTTGGTGAAATAGTCGATTTTACCTAATGACCACCTATTGACCCGATAAGTCTAGATTTGACTAAAACGTAGCACTTAGTCGAAATGGTCGATTTGTAACCGAATGCAATAAGCGCGATAGGTGACTTTGACCGAAAAGTCAACTTTGGTAAAAATGGTCAATCTTTGACCGATGACGTCCAGCTGTCCCAATAGATCGACTTTTGACCAAAAGTCAATTTTGATCAAAATAGTCGATTTTTGACCTAATGACCAACTCATTGACCCAATAAGTCGACTTTTGACTAAAAAGTCGGCTTTGGTCAAAATGGTCGATCCTTGACTAGACCGACCCATTGTGACCGATGTAGAGTTAACTTTTGACCAAAAATTGGCTTTATGGCGAAATGGTCGATTTTGGCCAATGACCACCCATTGGCCTTCATTGACCACGATAAGTCAATTTCTTGACGAAAGTCGACTTTAGTTAAAATGGTCGATCCTTGACCCGCAGTGACCACCCGTTGACTTGATAGGTCGACTTTTGACAAATAAGTCGATTTTGGTGAAGTAATCATTGTTGACATGATGACATCCGTTTACACAAAGATTAACTTTTGACTAAACGATGATTTCGTACGAAATGACCAATTATTGACCCGATCGTGCTTAATCTGACCCAAGAGTCAACTTTGGTCAAAATGATCGATTCTTGATCAAAATGGCCAGCCCATTCGATTAGACTTCTTGACCCGATAAAGTCGACTTTGGTCGAAATGATCGATCTAGTCGATCCACGATGACTGACCATTTGATCTAGTCAGTTTGTGACCGAAAAGTCAATTTTGGCTCAATAATAGTCGATTTTTGAATTAATGACAATTAGTATCTCAATAAATCGATCTCGACCAAAAAGTCAACTTTGGTCGAAATGGTCAATCCTGCCATTGACAAACCAATTGACCCGATTAGGTCGACTTTTGACAAGATCAATTTTGGTCGATATAGTCAATTTTCGACTAAATAAGTCAACTTTTGACCAAAATAGTCGATCCTTGACGAAACGGTCAATGGTCGGCGAATTAACTTGATAGTCAACCATTGACCCAAATAGGTCGACTTTTGGTAAAAATCCAGCTTTGGTCGAAAATAGTCGATTTGACCTAATGACCACTCGATTGAACTAATATGTCGACTTTTGACCAAAAGTCGACTTTGGTCGAAATGGTCGATTGTGACGAATGATTGACCGACTGTGACCCGATAAATCAATTTTTGACTGATAAGTTGACTATGGAAATTTCTTGACCGAATGACTGAACTCATTGATCCATTGGTCAGCTTTTGACAAAAATACTCGATTTTGTTCAAAATAGTCAATTTTGACCAATGACGCAATTATTGACCTAAGTCGTGATCTTTGACGCAAAAATCAACTTTGGTCGAAATGAATGATCCTTGACGATGACCAATCACATTGACCAAATTGGTGACGCTTTGCAAAAATCGACTTTGGTCGTTGTACGTCCTTGTCGAATGACCGGCCATTAACTTGATAGGTCGACTTTGACATAAGTCGATTTTGGTTAAAATGAGCCGATTTTTGACTTAATAGCTCAACTGACCTAATAGCGTTGACTTTTTGACCAAAAAGTCGACATGAGTTAAAATGGTCGATTTCGACCTAATGACCACTTGCCAAATGGGTGACCTTGATGAAATACAATTTTAGTCAAAATAGTCAATTTCTGACTTAATGGCCAATCATTTGCAAGATAAGTCGATATTTTGACCAGAAGTCGACTTTGGTCGAGAATGGTCGATCCTTAACCCGATGACTGGCCATAGACACGATAGATTCGACTTTTTGACCAAAAGTCGATTTTAGTTAAAATGATCGATTTTGACTTAATGACCGCCGCATTGACCCCGGATAGGTCGACTTTTAACCAAAACGTCGACTCTGGATTCGAATGAATTGTTTCTAACACTGATGACCGACCCCATTGACCCGATAGATTGACTTTTGACCGAGAACTCGATTTGTGTCGAAAATGAGTCGCTTTTGGCACAATGACCGATTATTGACCGCATAGGAGTCGATCTCTCGACCAAAAGTCGACTTTGGTCGCCAATGGTCGATCCTTCGGCCCGATGAGCATCCTTGACTTTGATGAGAATCCCACTTAACACAATAGATCAGAATTTTGACCGAAAAGTCGAATTTTGCTCGAAATAGGCAAATTTTTACCTAATGACATAATTATTTGACGATGAGGTCGGCTTTTAACCTAAATGTCGACATGGGTGAAAATGGTCGATCCTCTCTGCCGTGTGACGACCCATTGACCCGATAGGTTAACTTTTGACCAAAAGCTGACTTTGGCGAAAATGGATCGAGCCTTGACCCCATGAACAACCTTATTGACCGATGATCGACTTTTGACCTGCAAGTCGATTTTTTTGGTCGAAATAGTCGATTTTTATCTAATGACCGATTATTGACTAAATAAGTCGATATGTGACCAGAGAAAGTCGAAGCTTTGGTCGAAATGGGTCGATCCTTGACCAAATGACTAACCGTTGACTCGATAGGTCGACTTTTTGATCGAAAATGTAAACTTTGGCAATTAAAATATTCGTTTTACTAATGATACCTTTTACAATTGGTGACTTTTGATCGTCATCTTTGCTCAAAATGGTCGATTTTGACGATAATCGCTTGGCATTCTTGATGAATTGACTTTTGACAAAAAAAGTCGACTACGATTAAATGGTCGGTGCGGCCCGATAGTAACTCATGATCCAATAGGTCTATACGAACAAAAAAGCCAATTTTTGGTCAAAATAATCAATTTTGACTATGCGGTGTGTGATAAGTCGATCTCGACTTGCGTGACTTCGGCACTTGTGGTCGAAATAACCTAATCGTGACCCCGAAGCCCGACTACATTACTGATATGAATGAACTTTTGACAGAGAGTCGCGTCGGTCGAAATGGTTATATCCTTGACACAATGATGTCCGCTCACTTGATGGGGTCGACTTTTGACCAAAAAGTCGATTTTGGACGAAATGGTCAATTTTTGACCTAATGACCGATTATTGGCACTGATGAGGTGACTCTTTGACCTAATTATCGGCTTTGGTGCCAATGAGTCGATCCTTGATCCGATAGACCACACATTGGCCCGATGAGTCGGCTTTTTGACCCGAAAAGTCGACATTGGCCATAAATGGTCGATCTCTAACTCGAAGCCGTGGCGACCCATTTGGCCCAGCGAGTCGACTTTTGACCAAAAAGTCGAGCTTGGTCGAAATAGATCGATCATTGAATTGATGACCAAACTATTGACCCAATGGAGTTAACATCTCGACGACCAGTTAACTTTGGTCGGAATGATCGATCTTGACCACTGATGACGAGCCCATTGGCCCGATAGGTCGGCTTCAGTGGCCAAAGTCGACTTTGGTCGAAATTACTCGATTTCAACTTTGATGATCACATTAACGATGACCCGATTTGATCAACTTTTAACAAATCGACTTTGGTGAAAATGGTCGATTCTTGATCCGATGGCCAAATCCATTGACCCCGATAGGTCGAGTCGACTTTTAGTCGAAATGGTCAATTCATGACGCGTAATGACCAACTCTATAATGGCCTTTATTATTGAATAGGTTCGACTTTTTGAACGAAAAATCAACCTCTGGTTAAAATGAGTTCGGTCGTTGGCTGTATGACCACCCCTTTGACCCGATAGGTATCGGCTTTTGACCAAAATCAATTTTGGTCGAAATGGTCGATCTTTGACTTTAGTGACCGATAATTGACCCGATAAGTCGATCTCACAGCAAAGAAGTCATCTTTTGTTAAAATGGTCAAACCTTGACCGGGACGACTCGTTGTTGATAGGTGGCACGACCCGAAAAGTCGACTTTGTCGAAATGGCCGATCCGCAGACGACAATGACCCATTGACCCGATAGGTCGACTTTTGACCAAAAAGTCGATTTCGCGTAGAAATAGTACGATTTTGACCTAATGATCGATTATTGGCCGATAGGTTAAGCGATCTCGATCGAAAAGTGAAGCTTTGGTCGAAAATGGACAGATCCGCCGGCCCGATGACCCGGCCCGTTGACCCGATAGGAGTCGACTCTCGGCCAAAAGCCGGCTTTGGCCGAAATGGTGATCATGACCTGATGATGAACCGCATTGACCGATAGGTCGACTTTTGTAACCCGAAAAGTCGACTTTTGGTCAAATGATCAATCAGCGACCCGATAATGACCTATTAAATTAAGCAAGTCGACTTTTGATAAAATGATTTAGTCGAAATAGTCAATGTTTTCACCCAATGGCCAGAGCCCGTAGACGTAATAGGTCGGCTCATTGACCCGAAGTCGTAACTTTGGTCGAAAACGGTTCGATTCTTGACCCGATTCTTGACTCGTTGACCCACTGAAAAGTGGTCGACGTACGGCCAAAAAAATCGACTTTAGATCAAAAATGGTCGATCCTTGACCCAATGATAAACCAACGACCAGATAGGTCGACATTTTAGTAACCGAAAGTCGATTTTGGTCAAAAATGAGACAATTTACGACTTCAATATTGGCCATTACCCGATGAGTTAACTTTGGCAAAAATGCCTTCTGATCAGAATGGTGATTACGACCTGATGACGCACCTACGACCCGATAGATCCGACTTTTGACAATCCTGATATTGGTCAAAATAGTGATTTTTGACCTATTGGCCGTCATTAACGAATGACTTGTCGACCAGAAAATGTCGATCTTTGGTCCAAAATGGTCCGATCTAACTTGACCCCGATGACCCGGCTCATTGACACGATAAGTCGAACATATGACCAAAAAATCGAACTTTGGTCCGAAATATGTCGAATTATGTGACTGATAATGGCCAGCGGAGTTGACCGATGGGACAACTTTTGACCAAAAAAGTCCTCTGATCGAAATGAACCGATTTTTGACCTGATGCCGCATTGATTGACCCGAAGTGGCTCGATCTTTGACCAAAAAATTCAGCTTTGGTCCGAAGTAGTCGATCTTTGAGCTGTGATGGTAATGACTTGACGATAGGTGAAGCTCTGACCAAAAATCGACTTTGGTCAAAATTAATGGTACGATCAGCTATGACCCGAGACCGACCAATTGACCCGTAGTAAGAGTCGACTTTGTCAAAATGTGCAAAAGTTAATTAGCAACTGATACATTTGGAAATGACTAACCGCCGTGACCGGCCGTTGACCCGATAGCTCCGACTTTTGACACAAAAGTCGATCTTTGGTCGAAGCGATTCGATTCTTGACGAATGACCGACTCATTGACCAAAAGCATGTCGACTTTTTGACCAAAAAGTCGGCTAATGGTCAAAATGGTCGATTCATCGGCCTAAATGACGACCTCGTTGACCACGATAGGTCGACTTTTGCACCAAAATTAAAGTCGACGTTGGTCGAAAATGGTTAAACCTTGACCCACTATGATCGCCTGATTGACCCCGATAAGTGAACCTCGACCAAAATAGTCGACTTTGGCTCGAAATGGTCGCATTTAACCCTAATGACCGATTAGTAGTCAACAGTCGATATGTGGCCGATAGGTCAACTTTGGCAGATGGTAAAAGCACTTGACCCGACAAGCAAACCGAATTACTGACAAATGAGTCGACTTCTGGCCAGAAAAATCGACTTTGGATCGAAATCGCTTCGATGACCTTGGCCCAATGACCAACCGTGATTCGATGAGTCGACTTTAGCAACGAAAAATCGACTTTGGTCGAAATGCTCGATTCTTGACTGATGCAACTCATTAATGCCATTGTGTCTCAATTGACTTTTGACCGAAAAATTGACTCACAGTCGAAATGGACTAATCTACGACACAGCAACCGCCCCGTTGACCCGATCGAATTGACCTTTGACAAAAATTTGAATTTTGATTCGAAATAGTCGAGCTATGGCACAATGACCCGAGTGTCGGCCAGATGAGTCAATCTCTCACCGAAAAACGAAACTTTGGTCGAAAACGGTCGATCATGACGCAATGACTAACCATTGACTCGATAGACGACTTTTTGATAAAAAAGTCGGCTTTAGTCAATAATAGGTCGTTACTGTCGGTCGACTTCGACCAACTCGACATTGGTCGAAATGGTCGGTGCCGGCCGATAGACACGACCCGTTGGCCGAATAGGTCGGCTTTCGACTAAAAGCCGAGCTATAGTCGAAATGGTCGATTCTTGACCCATTGACCGACCCATTGATCACAATAGGTTCAGACTTTTGAACTAAAAGTCAATTTTTGGTCGAAAAGTACGATTTCTTGACACTAATGACCGACCCGTTGACCAAATAGAGTCGACTCTCGACCGAAGAAAGTCGGCTGCGATCGAAATGGTCGATCCTTCGGCCCACGACAGTAACTCGGTGAACTGATAGGTCGAGCTTTTGGCCGAAATAGTCGACATTAGCCAAAATGGTCGATCCTTGAGCACAATGACCCATTAACCCACTAGACTGACTTTTGACTAAAGAGTCAATTTTGGGCGAATTGTCGATTTTGACCCGATGACCACAGTTGACTGTGGGTCGGCACGACCAAAGATTCGAATTTGAAATTGAAACGATTGATGATTTGACTTAATGACCACCCATTGACCCGATAGGTCGACTTTTGACCTAAAGGTCGGCTTTGGTGCAAATGGGCGATCCTTGACCCGATGGTCAATCATTGACCCGAATAGCTCGACTTTTGCCTGAAAAACAGCTTTGGCGCAGTGGTCGATTCACGACCCGATACTGAGCCCGTTGACCCAACGGGTCGAATCTTTTGGCCCCGAAGTCGAACTTTGGTCGAAATGGTCGATTCTTGTCCAACACGATGACCCCGACTGCGGCCGCGCAATGGATCGGCTTTTGACCAAAAGGTAATTCGTATTTCCGTAAAAATAGTCGATTTTTAACTCGATTGACCGAATTATTGATCCAAATAAGTCGATCTACGTGACCCAAAAAGTCGCCTTTCATAGAAATGGTCGATCCTTGACCTCGATGCTTGACCCATTGGCCCCCGGAGGTCGACTTTTGACGAAAAAACAATCTTTGGTCGAAATTGTCGATTCTTGACCCCGTGTTGCTTATCGACCCAATAGGTTAACGTTTGACCAAAAAGTGAATTTTGATGCTGGCAATCGATTTTATCGCAACAATGGCCACATTAATACATAGGTGAATTTTGACCAAAGTCGGCTACGTTGAAATGGTCGATTTTTTGTCGGCCGCCATTATTGTGGAGTCGGCACGACCAAAAAATCGATTACAGTCGAAATAGTCGATTTTTGTCCTATTGACGATTATTGACGATAAGTTAATCTCAGGCAAAAAGTCGACTTTGGTCGTAGTGATTACGATCCTTTGCCGTAGCGACTGACGATTGACCCGATAGGTCGACTTTTGACCAAAAGTTAATTTTGAGTGAAAAAGTCGATTTCAACTATTGATGTTATTGATAGATTACTTTTGATTTAAATGTCGACTTTGGTGAAAATGGTCGATCCTTGACCTAATGGTGACTGATGACATAATAGGTTAACTTTTGATGTCGACTTTGTCAAAAAGGTCATTTTCGGCTTCAATGACCGATACATTGACTTGATAATTTGAAATTTTGGTAAACTTTATGAAATGATCAATCCATGACCGTGAAGCCCGACTGTTAGGCAATTAGATGCACTTTTGACAGAAAATGTAGATTTTATTAAAAATAATCGATGTTTTACCTAATGGCCAATTGTGTGGCCGAATAAATCGATCTATGACCAAAAGTGACTTTGGTAGTATTATAATATGGCAATAAATGACCCATTCACCATTAGACGGCTTTATTAAATACACTTTAGTCAAAATTATCCCAATCGTTAATTGATAATGACAATTAACTGATAAAATTAACGCAATGAAAAATTAATTTTTGGTGAAAGATAATTTTTCTTATTAGCGGCACTTATTTACTGATAAATTGACTTGCGAACAAAAAAGTTATACCAATTAAAATATTACGATTTTTGACAATGACCTGAGCCGTCAACCATTGACCAAAATTAACTGATGAATAATTGATCAATCAATAAAAAGTAAACGCTATCAAAATTATCGATCCTTGAGCATGCCAAACCCATTGACCCAATTAATTGACTTTTTGACCAAAATTAACTTTAGTGTATCGATTCTTGACTGATAATTAACAAGTAATAAATAAATCAACACTTTGACCCAAAAAATCGATTTTAGTCGCAATAAATCGATTTTGCTTATTGGCCTTTATTGACCCAATATGTGATTTTTGACCAAAAAGTTAGCTATTGGTTAAAATGGTAGATTTTTAGCGCGATAACCAACATTGACTATTAGATCAACTTTTAACCAAAAAATTCAATTTTGATCCAAAATGATCAATTTTTGACGATGACAAATTATTGAGCGATAAGTCGATCTCGACGAAAAGAAATCGACTTGTTCATGATAGTCGATCCTTGACCCAGCAATGGCCATCAATTGGCCAATTGATGACTTTTGACGAAAAAGTGATTTTGACACAATGACCGACTGTTAACTTGCATTAAATTGACTTTTGGCATTTCTAAATGCTCGACTTTTGTGGAAATAGTTAAATCCTTGACCTGATAACCTGACCTATTGAACCTAATAAGTTAACTCTCTGACCAAAACGTCGGCTTTGGTCGAAATGGTCGATCGCGGCGCATATGAGCGGTCCCGTTGACGATAGGTCGGCACTTTTTAGCCAAAAAAGTCGGCGTTTGTCGAAATGGTCGATCAACGTGACCGACCGATGACATGACTCTTCGACCCCGAATTAGGTCGACTTTTGATTTCAAAATGTCGATTTTCGTCGAAAATAGTCCGAATTTTGACCTAATATTTGATATTGACCCAATAAGTCGATCTGTGACCAAAAGTCGGCTTTAGTCGAAAATGGTCGAGCGGCTCGGCCCGACGGCGAGCCCGTCGACAGATATGGTCGGCTACAGACCAAACGAAGTACGACATTGGTCGAGAATGGCGATCCATCGACCCCATGACGGCCCCCATTGACTGAATAGGTCGACTTTTGGCCAAAAGTCGATTTTGGCCCAAATAGATCAATTTTTTACCTAATGATCCAGCTATTTACCGATAAGTAATTCGACTTTGTGACCAACGAGTCGGCTCTAGTCGAAATGGTAACGACATCGACCCGATAATGGCGGAAATAGGTTCAAACTCTGATCAAAAAGTCAACTTTTGATACAATAATTCAATCAGTGACCAAAAAGTAAACTTTTGGTCGAAATGGTGATCCTTGACCCGATATGAGCCCATTGACCCAATTGGTCGGCACCGGCCAATCGACTTTAGTCAAAAATTGTCGGTGTTGACCGTCGTAGCTAGGTGGCCGACAGATGTTTTTTGACCGAAATAGTCGATGTTTTGGTCGAAATAGTCGATTTCTGACCTAATGGCCGCCACTATTGACGCCGATAGGTCGGCTTTTGACCAAAAAGTTCGACTGCGGTTAAAATGGTCGATCTCTGGCACGGTAACGCCCCGCCGATTGACCTGATGGGTCGACTTTTGACGAAAAATTCGATTTTGGTCGAAAATAGTCGATTACATTTACCTAGTAACTTGGTTATTGACCAGATAAGTCGATCTCCCGACCGAAGAGACAGCTTTGGTCAAAATGAGTCGATCCTGTGACCCAGACGACAGCCCATTGACCCCGATTGGTCGAGCGTTTGACTAACTGATCGACTAAGGTCGAAAAGGTCGATTCTTCGGCCTAGTGACTACTCATTGACCCGATAGGTCGACTTTTGAACAAAAGTCGGCTTTGGTCGAAAATGGTCGATCCTTGACCCATTGACCGACCGATTGACCCGATAGGTCGATCTGCACGACCGAAGACTCGGCTTTGGTCGCAAAGGTCGAATCTATCGGCCCAACAGACCGACCCGTGACCCGATAGGTGAACTTTTGATCGAAAAGTCGACTTTGAGGTCGAAAATGGTCATATCCTTGACACAGTAATGAGCTCGGCTGCTTAAGCCATTAGGTCGACTTTTGACGAAAAGTTAGATTTTTGGTGAAATAGTCGGTCTATTACCTAATGACCGATTATTGACTTGAATAAGTCGACTTTGTGACCACAAATGTCGAAGCACTGGTCAAAATGGAAAAACTGTACTTTGGTCATAACGAGCCCATTTAAGAACATTGGTGATCGAATTATTGACCAATGGCCATACCGTATTGATAAATTAGCATTTGGCAAAAACATGACTATCGGCCGATAACCGTTACCCCTTGACCCGATTGAATCGACTTTTGGCCCAAAATCGATTTTGGTCGAAATAGACGGTGCCGACGCTAACAGACCGTTCTTGACAGCCCGATGGGTCCGCTTTTTGACCAAAATGTCGGCTCACGATTGAAATGGTCGATCATTCGACTGACCAATGACCCATCCGACTGACCCATTGACCCCGGCGGGTAGACTTTTGACACAAAAGTCAACTTTGGCCGAAATGGTCGATCAACGACCCCATGGCAGCTAACTTATTGGCCGGATTGATACTGAATCTCGGCGAAAGTCGACTTTGATGCCATCGATAGTCCAAGACCGGCAATATTCGACCGACGATTGACTTCGGCTTCGGTCGAAATGATTGACCTCCTTGGCTCGATGGCGTCGGTCACTGGTTAATGGATCGATCATTTGACGAAAGTTCGACTTCGAGTTGAAAACAAAACGACTTATTGACTAATGGAATTCTTGAGCCGTGCTTCAAGTGACGGCTGGCTTAAAATGTATAGCCTTTATTGGTGAATGGACGTCCATTTGGTAGAATGGGGCGGCCCATTTTGGCCCGAGAGGTCGACCATATTACCGCAAGTCGGCTTTTGGCTAAAATGAGTTGAGCCATTAGACCTGATGGGGTGTCGATCAAGACCAAACGATAGGTCGACTTTTTGGCACAAAAGTCGATTTTCGTCCAAATAGATACTGTTTTAACCTAATGATCGAGTATTGGCTAAATAAGTCGAATCTGTGACCAAAAGTCAGACTTTGGCCGAAATGGTAAAGCCTTGACCCGATGGCCAGGCCGTGTAACCCGAGTGGTCGAAGCTTTTGACCAAAAATCAGATATTAGTGATCAGGTGGTCGATCCTTGCGGCCGATGACGGCCCATTGAATAGATAGGTCGACTTATTGGCCAAGAAACGGAGATTTTCGGTGAAAATGCTCGATTTTGTTTACGTAATGACCGCGTGCGTCGGCCATGTAAATCGACTTTTGACCGAAAAGTCGGCCTGCAGTTAAGAATGGTCGATCTGCGACGCAAGTAGCCTTCAATGTTATCGCTGATCGGGTTGACTTTTGACAAAAAATTTGATTTGAGTCAAAATAGTTAATTTTTGGCCCTAGTGACAGATTGTTGACCAAATCAAGTCGATCTCAGACCACAAAATCGACTTTGGTCGGCATGGTAAATCCTTGGCCAGAATGACTGGCTCATTGACTCGTCAGGTCATGACTTTTGATACGAAAAGTAGGCTGCAGGTCAAAAATAGATCCGATTATGCCTAGTGACGCCCATTTTACCTAATGGGTCGACCTTCTGACTAAAAAAAGTCAGACTTTTTGGTCGAAATGGTCGAGTTGTGGCGGAATGACGGCACATTGAACCCGATAGATCTGACTTTTGACCAAAAAATCCCGTATAATCGAAATTGGTCGATTCTTAGACGATGACTAACTCATTGATCGAAAGATCGACTTTTGAACAAAAAAGTCAATTTAATTGAAAAGTTGTCGATTTTTGACCTAATGACCGATTATTGACCCGATAAGTACGTCTCGACCACAAAGTTGACTTTTTTGGTCATAATGGTAGATCCTTCGGCACGGCAACCGAGCCCATTGGCACAATAGGTCGAAGCTTTCGTACCGAAAGTCGAAAGCTTTGGCGAACCGGTATATCCTTGACACAGCGACATCATACTAGCTTGATAAATTAGCTTTTTGACCCAAATTGTCGATTTTGGTCGAAAGTAGTCTATTTTTTTTAACCTCGTAAATAAAATTATTGACCCGATAGGTCGACTTTTGACCTAAATGTCGACTTTGGTGAAAAAGGTCGATCATCGGCCCGATGACCGATCCATTGACCCGATAGGTTAACTTTTGACACAAAAAGTCGGCTTTGGCCACGAAAATGGTCGATTTCTGACCCGATAGCCGACCGTTGACGACGGAGTCAAATTTTTACAAAAAAGTCGACTTTTGTCGAAATGATCGATCCTTGACCCGATGACCAACTACCTGACGATCAGATAGGTGACTTTTGACCAAATAATTTGATTTTGGATCAGAAATAAGCGATTTTTGACCTAATGACCGATTATTGGCCGAATAAGATCCGATCTTATGACCAAAAAATTGACATTAGTCAAAATGGTCGATCCTTAGCACGATCAGCATGAGCCGCTATTGACATAAGTCGACTTTTGACCAAAAATAAACTTTGGTGAAAATGGTCGAACCTTGACCCTATATGGCCCGACCCGTTGACTGACAAAGTTTGACTTTTGACCGAGGTAAATTCGATTTTGGTCGAAAATAGTCAATTTATTTGTCAAAATGACAAATTATTGACGGAAAATAAGTGATATCCGGCGAAAGTGAACTCTGGAAATTAAGATGGTCCGATCCTTGACGCCGATGACAAACCCATTGACTCGATAAGAGCTGACTTTTGATCGAAAAGTCGACTTTTGTCGAAATGATCAATTTTGTCAAAGTAGTCGATTTTGACCTAATGACCAACCATTGACCCAGTAAGTTCGACTCTCGACCAAAAAGATTGATCTTTGGTCAAAATGAGTCGATTACAACCAATGACAACCCGATGTCCCGATGAGGTCGACTTTAGAGCGAAAAAATGGCTTCTGGTCCAAAAGCGGTTAAGTCATGGCCGGCAACAACTAAGCTGATCCGATAAATCAACTTAGACGAAATCAATTTTAGTCAAAATAGTCGATTTTTGACGTAATAACCAATTATTGACCTAATAAGTTAATGCGACCCAGTGACTTTGGTAAAGTAGTCGATCCTTGACACGGCGACCACTAGTGACCCGATATGTGAACTTTTGACGAAAAATTAACTTTGGTGAAATGGTATATCCTTGACCGATGACATCATTAACCCATTGATCGACTTCTGACGAAAAATCGATTTTGGTGAAAATATTCGATTTTTAACCTAATGACGATTTTTGACCCGATAGATGCGACTTTTGACCTAAATGTATACGACTTTGGGTCGAAGTTGACCATTTGACAGTGACTTTTTGGTCGGTGTATTTATTCGGTCAATAATTAGTCAATAATTCAAAATCTGACTTTTTTAATCAAAATTACCTTCTTGATCAAAAGTTGACCTATATTTAGTCAATGGGGTACAGTCATTGGGTTAATAGATAGACGATTTTGACCGAAAAGTCGACTTTTGACCTGGTGACCGATTAGTTGACCTAATAAGTCGATCGGCCAGAAAGTCGACTTAAGGTCCAAATGGTGAATCCTTGACCCGATGTTAAGCTTGACAAGTCGTGACTTTGAGCCGAAAGTCGGCTTATTGGCCCGAATGACCCGACTCATTGACCCAGTATACTAACCTTGTACCCAATAGGTCGACTTTGGTGAAAATGGTCGATCATTGACCTGATAATAGCCAACCCGTTGACCCAACAAGCCGGCTCTGCGACCGAAAACGTCGGACTTCGGTCGGGATGTTGGTCCATGACACATTGGCGAGCCCATTGACCCGATAGATCAGCACTTGTGGGCCAAATAGGTCGGCTTTGGATGAAAAGGTGTGGTACAGATCCAAATGATCGATGACGACACTAATAACCCGATTGGACTGACGTTCGACTTTGAGCAAAAGTCGACTTTGGTCGAAATGGTCGATTACATGACCCCGATGACCATGCCCATTGACCCAGAAGGCCGACTCTTTGACCAAAAGTCGACTTTGGTAAAAATGGTCGATCCTTGACCACGATGACCAGACCCATTGACCCGATAGGTCGATTTTTGACCAAAAGGTCGATCTTTAGTGACGAAACGATCGATCCTTACGACCCGATGAGCCCCGACTCGTTATCCTTAATGGGTCGAAGCTTTTGACCGAAAAGTCGATTAATTTTGACGAAAATAGTCGATTTTTGACCTAACGACCAATTATTGACCCGATAAGTCGATCTCGACCAAAAAAGTTAACTTTGGTCGGAAATGGTCGATCCTTGACCCGATTGACAGACCCATTGACCCGATAAGTCGACTTTTGACCAAGAAGTCGACTTTCGGTCCGAAACGGTCCGATTTTGACACGATGACCAGCCCATTGGCCCCGATGGAGTCGACTTTTGGACCAAAAGTCGGCCGATTGGGCAGAAATGGTCGATGTCAATTGACCCGCCGATGACCAGGCTCGTTGGCCCCGATAGGGTTGACTTTTGAACAAAAAGTCGATTTTGATCAAAATAGTCAGATTTTTGACCTAATGGTAATTATTGACCTAATAAATCGATCTCGACCAAAAAGTTGACTTTGGTCATAATGGTCGATCCTTGACCTGATCACCAACCCATTGACCAAATAGTTCAGCTTTTGTCCAAGCCGATCAAGCTTTGGTCGAATGGTCGTTCCTTGACCCAATGACCAACCCATTGACTAATATGGTCGAAATTTGACCAAAAACGTAATTGTGGGTCAAAATAGTCGATTTTTGACCTAATGATGATTATTGACCTAATTATTCGATCTGCGACTCGAAGAGCCGACTTTGGTCGAAATGAGTCGATCTTTGACGATTGCAACGGCCATTGACCCGTAGGTCGGCTTCATTCCGCTAAGTCGGCTTTGGTTAAGATGGTCGATTCTTACGACCTTATGACCGACTTCCATGGGCTAAGTTTGGCAGTAATTCTTAACATAAAGTCGATTTTAGGTGAAAATAGTCGTTTTTTGACCTGACGACCAATGTAACGACAAAATAAATGTCGATCTCACGACTAAAAGTCGGCTTTGCTCGCCATGGTCGATGCTTCGGCCCTGATGACGAGCCCATTGACCCAATACTTCAACTTTTGACGAACATTGACTTTGGTCGAAAATGGTCGATCGACGGCCGATAGTAGCCCTTTGACCCGAAGGTCGACTTTTGACCAAAAGGTAGGTGTGCGTCGAAACTAGTCGATTTTTAACCGAATGACCGATTTTTGACCCAATAAGTCGATCTCCCCGACCAAAAAGTCCAGCACTGTCGTCAGTGAGTCGCATCATTGACGCGATGGCCGAGCTCATTGACCGACGGGGTTAACTTCTTACCGAAAAATCGACTTTGGTGAAAATGGTCGATTCTGATCGATGACCGGCCAGTGACTAAAAGTTCAGATTTGACCAAGAGTCAATTTTGTCGAAATATTAATTCATTACCAAATGCCAAATTATTGACAAATAACTCAATCTCGAACCGAAATAGTCAGCTGCGGTCGAAACGGTCGGTCTGACACAATGACGATCCGTTGACCCGATAGGTCGACATTTGGCCAGAAGAGTCGGTTTTCGTGAAAAAGTCGATTTTTGACCTAATGACCAATTATTGACCCAATAAGTTAATCTCACGACCAAAAGTCGGCTTTGGTCAAAATAGTCGATCCTTGTCCGATGACCCGATAGAGTGAACTTCGGCCCGAAAAGTCGACTTTGGTGCAAGCTTGGTCAATCAACCTGGCCCAATGACCCGACTCGTTGACCCACGATAGGTTAACTTTTGAGCAAAAAGTCAATTTTGGACTAAATTAGTCAATTTTTGAATTAATGACCCGATAATTGACCCACGATAAACTCGACCTGAAAAAAGTCGACTTTCGTCGAATGGACGATCCTTCGGCCCATTGACCCGGCCATTGACCCGATAGGTCGACCTGACGGCAAAAAGTCGACTTGGTGAAATCGCCGATCCTTGACCAAATTAAAAACACATTGACCCGAAAGGTCGACTTTTGACCAAATAGTTGATTTTGGTCGAAATGGTTGAGTTTATGATCCGATGACCCGACCCCGCGGCCCGATAGGTTGACTATTGACCAAAAAGTCATCTTTGGTTAAAATGGTCGTTTTCTTGACCCGAATCGCCGACTCGTTGACCATATAGGTCGACTTTTGACCAAAAAGTCGACTTTGGTTGAAATGGTCGATTTCGATTACGATGACCCGACACGTTGACTGATGGATTAATTTTGACCAAAAATTCGATTTTAGTTAAAATAGTCATTTTTGACTTAATGACAAATTATTAACCCGATAAGTCGATCATCTGACCAAAGTCGGCTTTGGTCGAAATGATCGATCATCGACCGATGACTGATCCGATTGACTATGATAAGATCGACTTTTGACCGAAAAGTCGACTTTAGTCGAAATAGGTCGATCAATGACGGCTCGACATATGGTCGACTTTGACCAAAATGTCGATTTTGGTCGAAATAATCGATCCTTGACACAATCTGACCGTTGTACGCAATAGGTTAACTTGTGATGAAAAAGTCGATTTTGGGTGATATGGTCGATCCTTGACACGATGCCCATTGTGCTTATTAGTTGGCTTTGACCAAAATGAGCATTTGGTCGAAATGGTCGATTCCTCGCCCGATGACCGCCCCATTAGCCCGATGGTTCGACTTTTGACAAAAATTCAATTATGGTCAAAATAATCGACTTTTTGACACTGATGACCCGCTATTGGCCCAATAAGTTCATCATTTGGCACAAAATTGACTTTGGTCGAAAATGGTCGATCCTTGACCCGATAGTGACACATTGACCCGATAGGTCGATTTTGTCCGAAGTCAACTTTGGTCGAAATTGTCGAACCTTGACCGATATTGACCCATTGATCCAACGAAGTAATCTTTTGGTCGAAAGTCGATTTTGATCGAAATCTTCGAGTTTTTGACCATATAACTAACTATTGACCAAATAGAGTCGACTTTTGACGAAAAGTGAACTTTGGTCGAAATGGGTCGAGTTGCGACCCGATGGCCAGACCCATTGGCCCGATAGGCCGACTTATGTCCGAAAAAGTCATCTTTGGTGAAATGGTCGGTACGTGCCCATTGGGTTAACGAGCACGTTGACCCGATAGGTCGACTTTTAAAAAAAAATTTAGTTTTTGGTCGAAATAGTCGATTTTGACCTAATGACCAAGTGTGTGACCAGATAAGTCGATGCTTGACGACCGAAAAGTCGACTATGTTCGTAATTGTCGATTCTTCGGTCCGATGACCGGCCGATTGACCGTACGTCGCACTTGAAAACACACAAAGTCGACTTATGGTCAAAATGGATTCGATCCTTGACTAAATGACCGACCCGTTGACCCGATGGAGTCGACTTTTGACCAAAAGTCGGTTTAGGTCGAAATATTCGAATTTTTACCTGACAACCGATTATTAACCCAATAAAAACAGATCTCGACGTAAAACGTGAACTTTGGTCTGAAATGGATTCGATCCTTCGCACGATCACCGGCCCATTGACCCGAGTGGGTCGACTTACCAGCAAAAAAGTAAACTTTGGTCGAAAATTGTCGATCCACCGGCCCATGACGACCCGAGTAACCCAACAGGTGACTTTTGACCAAAAAAGTTAGTTTTGGTCAGAAAAGTCGATTTTTGACACAGTGATCGCCAGTTGACCGATAGTTCGTCTGTTGCCAAAAAGTCGACTTTGGGCAAGAATCGTCGATTGTCGGCCGATGACTCGACCCATTGACCTAATAGGTTCGACTTTTGACCAAGAGTCCAACTTTGGTCCAAAATGGTCAATTTACGACATGAATCGTGCCACCTCGTTGTTGATCGATCGAACTTTTGAAACGAAAATTCAATTTTGATCGAAATAGTCGATTTTGATGCTAATGACCGATTAGTGTGCCACATATGTCGATCTCGGCGCAAACGTGAACTTTGGTCGAAATGGTAGAATCGCTTGGCCCAGTCGTCAGCTTTTCGCCGAATAGTTAACTGATCGGTAAATGGTCCGATCCTTGACCCCGACCCCGATAGGTCGACTTTTGACCGAAAATTCGATTTTGGTTAAAATAGTTGATTTTTTGCCAAATAACCGAATTATTGACCCGATACGTTCGATCTCTGACGGCAAAAAGTCGGCATTTGGTCAAAATGGCCGATCATCGGCCGATGGCCAGCCCAGCGACCCCGATAAGGTCGACTTTTGACCAAAAACCCGACTTTGGTGAAAATGGTCGGTTGTTGACCCGATGACGACATTTTGACCCGATAAGTTAAATTTTTACCAAAAGTCGGCTTTTATCAAAATGATCCATCCTTGACCGACGGCAATGACCGAACTGTTGATCCAATAGTTGACTTTTGACCAAAAAGTTAATTTTGGATTGAAAATAGTCGATTTTTGACATAATGAGCCCGGCTACGTTGACCCGATAGGTCGGCTTTTGACCACGAAGTCGATTTTGGTCAAAATAGTCGATTTTTGGTTTAATGACCGCCTCTTTGATCCAATAAGTAGACTTTTGACCAAAAAGTCGACTTTGGTCGAAATGATCGATTTCGACACAATGTTGACCCCTAGGCTTGATAGATTCGACTTTTAATGAAAAAGTCGATTTTGGTAAAAATAATTAATTTTTGACATAATGACCAATTATTGACCCAATAAGTCGATCTCGACTAAAACGTCGGCTTTGGGGAAAATTGTCGATCCTAGACCCCGAAAAGGTTAGCTTTTGACCGAAACGTAAATTTCTGTCCGAAATGGTTAATGCTTGGCCTTTGATACATACCCATTGACCCGGTTGGTCGACTATTAATGACAAAAGTAAATTTTTTAGTCGAAATAGTCGGTTTTTAAACTAACAACCACACCATTGACCTAATAGGTCAACTTTGGACCAAAAAGTCGAAGCTTTAGTTAAAATGGTTAATTTCGGCCAATAACTCGACTCATTGACCCACGATAGGTAAACTTTTGGCTAAGCTCACTGACTTTAGGCAAAGATGAGTTGATTCTTGACCCGATGATCGAACCCATTGACCCCGGTAGATCGACTTTTTGACCAAGGAGTCGACTTTGTGTTAAAATGGTCGATTTCGACCCGATGACCCGGCCTAATTGACCCGATAGGTCGACTTTTGACGAAAGAAACGGCTTAGTCGGGATCGTTCGATTTACGTTTAATTGTGTAGTTGACCGTCGTTGACTTGCAACCAAAAGGGCAATTTTGGACAAAAACCGATTTTGACCTAATGTGCAGTGTATTGACCCAATAAATTCGATGCGGCTAAAATGGTCGATCCTTGTGATGTAACCCATTGACCTATGGTTCAACTTTTGTCAAATAGTCGACTTTGTCGAAATGGTCAATCCATGGCCCAATGACCAACGTCATTGACCCAATAGGTTGACTTTTGACCAAAGTAGTAAGTTTGGATCAAAATAGTCGATTTTGTACCTAATGACCGATTATTGACTTGAATAAGTCGATCTGCGACCCCGAATGTCGACTTTGATACAAAATGAGTCGATCCTTGAACCCAATGACCGGCCCATTGACCCAATTGGTCAACTTAAGTGACCAATAAGTCGACTTTGGTCGAAATGGTCGATGCTTAGCCTATTGACGACTCCATTGACCCGAATAGGTCAAATTTTGACTGGAAAGTCAATCATGGTTGAAAATAGTCGATTTTTTGACGCTAATGATCAACTGTTATTGACAGTCACATCTCGACTAAAAGGTCAAGCTTTGTGCATAACGGTCAACTCCGGAGTTGACACAGCGGCCCGATAGTTCGACATAACGACCCCGCCATTGACTCCGGTCGAAATGGACGATCCTTGACCCGATGACCCGAAACTCTTTGACCGAATAGGTCGAGCTTTCGACCAAAAGTCAATGTGTGAGTCGAGAATAGTCGATTGTTAACCTAATGACCGACCGATTGACGCCAATAAGTTGACTCTCTGACCAAAAAGTCGACTTTCGTCGAAAATGCGTCGATTCCTTGAACCGACGGCCGACCCATTGACCCGGTCGGTCGGCATCTTTTCCAGAAATTCGAATCTCTGGTCGAAAATGGTCGATTCTTGACCCGATGACCGACTCGATTGACCAAAAAAGAGTCAGACTTTGACCAAAAAGTAAACTTTGGTCAAAGTTGTCGTTAATTTACCTCATGACTGACCGCCCCATTGATCCCAACGAGACTGATCTACGACCAAAAATCAACCTTGAGTGCAATCATCATGGTGACTACATTGACTATTGACCAAACAAGACGAATCTCTAGCTAGGGAACCAACTTTAATTCGAAATGGTCGCCACAAGACAAATTGACAATTCGTTAACTTGGGTCGAAATGGATCGATCCTTGACCCGATAGACCAACCCATTGACCCTGATGCGTTAGCTTTTCACCAAAAGTCGATGTTGAAATAGTCGATTTTGACCGAAATGGCTTGATTATTGACCGAGTAAGTCGAACTGTGACCAAAGTCAACTTTGGTCAAAATGAATTCGATCAGCATCCTAAATGGCCAACCCATTGACCCGATAGGTCGACCGACGACAAAAAGCTGACTTTTAAAGGTAGATCGAATCGGCCGACAACACGACAAGCGCCTATTGACCGCAAAAGGTTAACTTTTGACCGAAATAGTCAATTTTGGTGAAAATAGTCGATTTTTGAACCAATGACAGACTATTGACCCGATAAGTCGATCTCACGACCAAAATGTCGACTTTGGTCAAAATGGGCCGATCCTTGACCCAATGGCCGAACCATTGACCCGATAACTCGACTTTTGAGCAAAAAAACCGACTTTATTAAAATGCTCGATCCTTGACGAATAGAAAAACCATTGACCTGTAAGTGACTTTTGGCCGAAAAGTCATCTTTGGTTAAAATGGTCGATTCTTGACGATGCTTGACTTTCGTTGACAAAATAGGTTAACTTTTGACCCGAAAAGTCAACTTGGTTAAAATGGGCCGATTTCGATCCAATGACCACCCGTTGACAGTAGATTACGACTTTTTGACGAATTGATTTTATTGAAATACTCGTTTTTGACATAATAACCGATTGTGTTGATAAATTGATCAACAGTGAATTTTGGTCGAAATGGTGAATCTTGACCCAATAATGACCCATTGACCTAATAAATTGACAGCACGACCCGAAAATCGATTTTGCGTGAAATGGTCGATCCTTGACCCGATAGATTGACTTTTGACAAAGTGCGATTTTGGTCGAAATAGTCGATCCTTGACACAATGCCCGACTCGATGACACGATAGATTAACTTTTGACCAAAAAAGTCGATTTGGTCGATATGGTTAATTTT
Source organism: Papilionanthe hookeriana x Papilionanthe teres (assembly GCA_022702705.1). Lineage (NCBI taxonomy): Eukaryota > Viridiplantae > Streptophyta > Magnoliopsida > Asparagales > Orchidaceae > Papilionanthe > Papilionanthe hookeriana x Papilionanthe teres. The sequence continues at coordinate 90,345,922 of CM040427.1, read as the reverse complement.
GACCTAATGACCACTCCATTGACCCGATAAGTTATCTTTTAACCCGAAAAATGACTTTGGTAAAAATGAGTGATTTACGACGATAACGCAGTTAACCCGATTATTCGACTTTTGACAAAAATTCATTTTTGATCAAAAAGTCTGACCTGATGACAACTATTGGCCCGATAAGTATCTCGCCGAAAAGTCGACTTTAGTCGAAATGGTCGATCCTTGACCGTGTGAGCCGACATTGACCAATAGTCGATTTTTGACGAAGTCGACTTTAGTCAAAATGGTCGAACCATGACCCAATGACCACGACCCATTGACTCAAGAGGTAAACTTTTGACTAAAAAGTCATTTTTGGTCAAAATATTGAATTTTTGACCTAATGACCACCAATTGACCAAGTATGTCAACTTTGGTCAAAATTGCTAATTAGTGACCCAATGACCAACCCGTTGACCCAATAGGTCAACTTTTGTCCAAAAATTTATCTTAGGTGAAAATAGTCAATTCTTGACTCATTGACAAACTCGTTGACCCAATAGGTCAACTTTTGAAAAAAAAAGTAAATTTTCATCAAAATAGTCAATTTTTGACCTAATGACCAAGTATTGACCCAGATAAGTCGATCTCTGACCAAAAAGATAGCTTTGTTCATAATGGTTAATTCCCCGACCCAACGACCAACCCATCGACCCAATAGGTAAACTTTTGCAAAATGTCAACTTCGCTCCAAATGGTAAAATCGACTAAATGAGCAACCAATCAACCAATAGTCAACTTCGACCAAAAAGTCAATTTCGTCAAAATACCAATTCGACCTAAAACCAATTATTAACCCAAGAAGCCATTCTTCCGAAAAACGTCAACTTTCGTCAAAATGGACTAATCAGCCGTAATACGACCAACCATCGACCTAATAAAGTAAACTTTGAAGAAAAGTCAACTTTTGTCAAAATTTTAAACCTCGACCCAATGACCAACCCATTAACCCAACAGTAACTTTTGACGAAATGTCGGTTTTGGTCGAAATAGTCGATTTTATTTAATGGCCTGGCGACCCGATGTTGACTTTTTGACCAAAATCGACTTTGATCAAAATGTTAAATTCTAACCCCGATAAACGACCCGTTATTTCTTGTCGACCTTTGACCAAAAAGTCATTTTTTGATCAAATGTGATCCGGCCGATGACCAATCAAGTTCACCGATAGATTGACTTTGAAACGAAATTTAATTTTGATCAAAATAGTCGATTTTTGATCTAATGACGATTTTTGATACTATAAGTCGATCTATTACCAAAAATCAATTTGATCCAAAATAGTTAATTTTTGACCAAATAACGATTATTGACCCAATAAGTCAGCATTTGGCAAAATGGTCGATCCACCAGTAAATGACCCATTATTTGACCCACGATAGATTGACTTTTATAAAAAGTTAACTTTGTAAAATGATCAATCCTTGACAAATGATCAAATCATTGATCCAGCCGAATCGACTTTTGACCAAAAATCGTTTTGGTGAAAAAGTGATTTTTGACATAATAAACAATATTTGACCCGATAGATCAACTTTTGACAAGAAATAATTTTTAGTCAATAAATCGATTTTTTGACTAATAATGACGATTATTGATAAATTGACGTTGACCTAAAAGTCAACTTTAGTCAAAATGGTCGATTTTTTACAAAGTGGCCCGATCCATTGACCCAATATATTTTGGCGAAAAAATCCGATTTTAGTCAAAATAGTAAATTTTGATCTAATGACGATTATTATTGACCATAGTCGATCTGTCCAGCAATCGACTTTGGTGAAATGGGTAAACCCTTGACCTAATGACGTGCCGATTGACAATAGATTAACTTTGGTTAAAGCATCGACTTTAATTAAATAATTGACTTTGGTTAAAATAGTCAGTCTTGATCCAATAACCAACACATTGACCCGATAAGTGAAATTTTTACCAAAAAGTAAACTTTTTGTCAAAATGATCAATGCTTGACTTCAATGACCCGACCCTGAAGCTCAATGATTTAACTTTTGACCAAAAGTTAATTTTGGTTTAAATAATAAATTTTTGACATAATAACGAATTCATTGATCAAATAGGTCGACTTTTTTGACACAAAATCGATTTTGGTCGAAATAATTGATTTTTACTAATGACCACCCCATTAGTCAGCGGGTAAACATTTGAAAAAGTCGACTTTAGTCGAAAATGTCCAATTTCTGACACGAAGACGACCGGTAATCGTTGGTCCACTTATGAAAAATCGATTTTGGTCCAAATAATCGATTTTGGCATAATGACGATCTTGAAACCACATAAGTCGACCTCGAGGCTAAAACCTACGACTTTAGTCAAAATGGTTAATCCTTGACCGATGACCAATCTATTTACCCCGATAAGTTAACTTTTGACGAAATGTCGATTTTAGTCAAAATGTTAACTCTTCCTGATTAATGCAATTAACGATTAGTGTTTTTGACAAAAAGTAAAATTTTGGTAAAATAGACAAAAAAATGGTACAATTGAAAAAAGTAACTAATAGTCAATTTTTTAATTTTGGTGAAAAATTTAATTTTGGTAAAAAAAGGTTAATTTTTAAATTTTAGTCAAAAGAGCGACTTTGGACAAAATGGGTGATATGACAATAATGAGCCAATTAACCTAATTAGTTAACTTTTGACCAAAAAGTCAACATTAAAATGGTCAATTTCTGACCCAATGTATTGATGTCCCAATGCGTCGATTTTTAACCAAAAAAGTCAACTTTTGTCAAAATGATCAATTCTTGACCCGATAGTAGCAACTGACTTAATAGGTGACTTTGTTGATTATTGACCAAAATTAAATCTAAAACCAAAAAGTCAACTTTAGTTATAATAGATCGATCCTTATTGAACGAACAAACCCATTGACCCAATGGTCAACTTTTGACCAAAGTCAGCTTTGATCCAAATGGTAAATCTTCTTGGCAAATGACATCCCATTGAACCAAAAGATCAACTTTTGACCAAAAAAGTGTTCGGTTAAAATAGTCAATTTTTGACCAAATATTGCGTGGCCCAAGTAGTGATTTTTTACCAAAATACTTGACGATCAAAATGGTGATTTTTTTGATGACCCACGACCCGTTGACCGAAGTCGACTTTTGACCCAAAAAGTCGATTTTTGGTCAAAATGGTCAATTCTGCACCCACTAGCGCAACTCAATGACCAAATACGTCAACTATCGACCAAAAAGTCAACATCGGTCAAAATGCTCGGTTCTACGAGTCCAGTGACTGCCACGTCGACCCGATGGGTAGTCATCGGATCAAGAAATGGATTACCTCGTCAAAATGGTCAATCTCGATCCAACAGTTAACTTTGGTCGAAATCGTCGATCCTTCGACCCGATGACTACCCCATTCACCCGATAGGTTAACTTTTAACCAAAAGTCAGCGTGTTGGTCGAAAATAATTACAATTTTAAACCTAAGGACCAGTGTGCATAACCCGCAGAATAACTCCTCTAACCAAAAAGTCGTACTTTGGTCAAAATGATCGATCCTCGACCATAATGACTAAGCCCATCGACCCAATAGGTCGACTTTTGATCAAAAAAAGTTAGCTTCGGTCAAAATGGTCAATTGCCCATCTAATGAATACCCTATCGACCCAACGGGTACGACTCTCGCTCAAAGATTTAATTTTGGTTAAAATGATCGATTTTTGACACAAGACCAATTAATGACCTAATAAGTCAATCTCCTGGACCAAAAAGTCAAACTTTGGATAAAATGAATTCGATCCTCGACCCAATGACCCAGATGATAGACTGAATCAAGTTAGCTACTTAGGTCAGAAAAAGTCGACTTTCGTCAAAAAGGTCGATTCTTGACAAATGACAACCCATTGACCCAATAGTTAATTTTCGACCGAAAAGTCAAATTTTGGTCAAAATAGCCGAAATTTTTACCTAAGGACTAACCATCGACCCAATAAAATTGACTTTCGACCAAAAGCTTCCGATTTTGGTCGAAATGGTCAATTTACGAACTAAAGGCCGGCCTATCGAACCCATTAAAGGACAACTTTCGACCAAAAAGTCATGCTTCGGTGTAAAATGTATGATTTTGAGTTACAATCCACTAACTCGAATGACCAACATATGCCGACTCTCGACCAAAGCGCTAACTGCGTCGAAGTCGTCGGTTCGATCGATAACGCCGCCTCGCTGAGCTGATGGGTCGACTTCGACTGAACACCGATTTTCGCTCAAAAATAGCCATTTTTGACCTAATGACCACCATCGACCCAATAAGTCAATCAACTGCCTCAAAAGTCAACTTTGCATTTAAAATGGTCAATCCCTGACAATTTCAAGACCCATTGACCTAACAGGTCGACTTTCGACCAAAAAGTCGGCTTTGGGCAAAATGGTTAATCCTCTGACCCGACAAGTCGACTTTACACCAAAAAAGTCAATTTCGAGTCGAAATAGCCAATTTTTGTCCGATTTTGACTGACCCATCGACTAAATTTGTCGATCTCCGACCAAAAAGTTAACTTCTTGTTCAAAATGGTTAATCTTCAATGCTGATGAGCCAACAACCAGCCGACCCACGAGTTAACTTTTTACAAAAAGAAGTCGACTTTGGTCGAAAATTGGTCGATCCTCGACTAAATGACCAACACATTCACCCAATGGGTCAACTTTCGACTAAAAAGTTAATTTTAAGTCAAAATAAGTCAATTATTCGACCTAATAACCATTTATCGACCCAATAAGCCAATCTGCCGACCAAGACATAAGCTTGGTCAAAACGGTCGATCCTCGACATAATGACCAACCCGTCGACCCAGTATGTCGACTTCGGAAGCAAAAAGTCAACTTTAGGTAAAAATGAGTCGATCCTCGACACAATGACCAGCCCGTTGACCGTCAATATGTCGACTTCTGACCAACGTCGACTCCGTCAACAATTGTTAACTTTTGACCTAACGACCGCCCATATCGACCCAATAGATCGACTTTTTCGACCAAAAAGTCAACTTTGGTTATAATGGTCAAATTTCGACCCGATGACCAACTAAATTAACCCAAAAGGTCAACTTTTCGACCAAAAAGCCAACTTTAGTCGAAAATGGTCGATTTCGATTCGACGACCACGCCGTCGATCCGATGCGGTCGGCTCCTGGCAAAAGGGCGATTTACGTCAAAATAGCCAATTTCTGACCTAATGTACTGAGTATCGACCCGACAAGTCGATCTCCTCGACTAAAAAGTCGTACTGTTCATTACAATGGTCAATCCTTGACCGAATTACTAACCCATTGACCCTATACTTCAACGTTTGTCCAAATAGTCAACTTTGGTCAAAATGGTCATTCCTTAACCTAATGACCAACTCATTGACTTAATAGATCAACTTTTGACCAAAAAGTAGTCAATTTTTGACCTAATGACCGATTATTGACCCAATTAATCAATCTCTGACCCAAATGTCAACTTTGATCAAAATAGCTTAATCCTTGG